>VYXD01003802.1:145564-171345 GCA_013397195.1 Hylia prasina
AAAAAAAAAAAAAAGCACAGTGCCAGAGAGTGCTTTGGTGTAGAAAATGCAAGGGCTATCCTGTTCAGGGAGTGTGGTTTCAGTCATCATCAGCCTATGCTTCTGTGTCCAAATATCATACCTAGGGAGAAGAATGCAGAGGCCAGGGGGAAGAAACAACCTTGGAAAAATGTAGGGGGTATCCAGCATGATCACAAGTACTTGAATTAGCAGATCTGTAGCTGTTCACCCTTCTCATCTCCTTCTCATCCTTGGGGTGGGCCAGCAAACCTGTTTCACATTGCAGGGGTGGGAATCCTGCTAGGAGTTACCCTTCAGACAGGGAGCAATGATTTTCAGCTGAGGGGAGGCTAATGGCTGAAAACATGTCAGCTTGAAACATTTGCAGATGATCTGATCACACCCTCCATTTTAAGGAAAGGATTAGCAAAGGATCCAAATAAGAGAATATGGGTCCAAATACCCCAATCTGGGTAGGGCTATGACTTGGAAACCCTTCTGGATCTAGAAGTAGGTTCCTCCCATATTTATGCAACAGGACAAAATTAAACTGCAGAACTGAACTCCAAAGTGTGGAGCTTACAAAATGCAAAGGTGGATTTTTTTTTTTTTTTAAATAGCTTTTGTTTGACAGTAATAATTTCTTGTCAGACTGTGGTTTGAGTGGAACACAATGTTCCCAAAGAGACACGAAACCTGACAAATTTTAATCTGCTAAACTGCAAACTTGGCTATCCTAATTGGAAGCGTTATTAATCTGGGTTAAGTTTGGAATTATTTTTCAATGAATTTGCAGTAGGCTGTGGTTTTGGGCAAAAGCCATGGAAAACTTGGTAGTTACACAGATTTTTAATGGGAATAAAGGGAAAGCCACAGTGATTTTGCTTGAGTTGTGATTTAGAACTTTAGTCTTGGTCAAATTGATGGGCTGCGAAGGCCATGTGAAATAAAAGAACAAGTCTTGTAAATGGAAACTTCCCCACCAAGTGCAGCAGATCTGCTCACAGAGGTGCTTCCTCTCAGTTCTTGAGTTTTAAGCACAAAGACATGTCCAGCTTCTTCCTAAAATCAGCGGGCAAGAAGTCCTACAAGGCCAGAAAAGGAGCTGAGGAGTATAAAGAAATGGGATGAATGGTTTTGAATCTCTACCTTCCTTGCTGCTAAATGTTCACTGATTGGCAAGACCTGTTAAGTCCTCTGCCTTGAGGAAACTTCTGTGTGGTCAAGACAAAATTTAAAGAACAGCTGCTGGAAAGCTTAACATTGACTAAACATGGTGGTTTCACTAGCAAAGACAGCTTATTTTGTTTGTCAGTAAGAGCATCTATCTGGTAAAAGCAAAGAGTACCTTTGGCAATGTTTGAGCACCCTAAGGTGTAGAACAGGGTCTTCCCAGTTGTGTCAGTGGTGAGAGAGTCTGATGGCTGAAAGACTCAATGAAAAAAAGTGTCACCATTGCCACTCTATTTGCTCAGATTTCGGGCGGGTTAGAATAGACCTGAGGGCCTTCTTGAGGAATCTTCATTGTACTACAGCCCTTGGAACCTACATCACTTTCTTCAAAGTCAGCTTTAAATTCCCAATATCAATGTTTTAGAGTACCTTTTTAATTGGTTGTTGGGGTTTTATTCGTTTTGATTTCTTGTTTGTTTGGAGTTTTTTTAATTTAGGAAATACTCCAGGCTTTATTAGAAACTGATTAATTAGCTTCTGGTAGTTAATTATTTTCCCCTCTGAAGTGCAATGTCTTATTTCCATCAGAATTAATCTGTCCATCATCAGACCATGAGATTTGTTAAACCTTTGTCCAAGAAGTGAAGGACTTTGGGTGAGTTCTGCTGTCTGCAGCCGTAACTCATTAGCATCATCTCATCCCTGAGCCTTCCTTTGGATGTGCCACATAAACTGAGCTCTTGAATCTCTCAGAATAAGGCATGTTTTCCTATCCTTAATCAAGTTAGTGTGTTTTTTTGTATGAATACCCTCCATTTTTTTTTTTTCTGAACACCAAAACAACTGTAGGAGCCATCACACCACTGTGAAACACAGCAGACACCTACTCCATGGTGGACCTTGCTTTGCACAGCCACAAACTGTCTTGGCCCCTTCAGACCCTGAGCTGGAGTTTGTCTTGACTTTGTACCAGGATCTGGAGATCTCTGCAGAATCACCAATCTACTCCCTTGGGAAGTCTGGCCTGCCTTCTCTCCCTGATTGTGCTCTGCCACAGCCAAGGAGCAAAGGGCTGTGCCCTTCACCAGTCCCTCAGTCCCGCTCTTATTTGCCATCAGCAGGGAACAGTTAAACAGTGATGAGCCAAGAACCAGACTCATGAAATTGGACAATTCCCCAAAGACAGTTTTATCTGAGGTAAAATAATCCAGCTGGTAAAACAGTCCAACATATCATTTATATCAGCTCTATCACCTTTACTGATTAAACATGTTCGTGTTCCAGCATTATAAAATTATTTTAATAGGGTCTGTTTTTGATAAGCTCATGATAATTTCAATGTAATTCTATTTTTCTCCCTGTAATTCTTAAGAGAGTTCCCAAATAACCATTCTATTATTTTGTTGGGATTGGTGTCAGGCTGACAAGTCTATATTTATTCACATCATCCTAGTTACTGTGTTTCAGTGCTGGCACAACTTTATCTTGCTTCACATCTGTAACTTCTCTAGTGTTCCAAGACTTATTCAAAATCAGCAGCAGGGGTTCAGTGAATATCTTTCCCTTTGGATGCAAATTATCCAGGAACTGCCAATTAAAAATTTCCAAGTTTAGAAAGCATTGTTATAAAAGAAAGGCTTGTTTTTCTTGCATAAGATGAAGTGCATTATCTGGCTTTTTCCCAAACAGAAGTGGGAAACATTTACTCATCATTTTTACTTCTTTGGGTTTATTATTGGCAGTTTTAGTCAATAGACTGTTCATTTAGAAGCAATCTGGTACCTCTCTAGTGATCCCATTCGAAGCTAACATACTTTTAAAACTCCTGCTGACCATAGATGTCTACATTTGTCCTTCTCTTACCATGATGCTATAATTTATGGCCTCTAATTAGTAGTCATTACCACCAATTTACTCTTTTTTTTTTGATCAGTGAATTCTCTGGGCTTAGGTCTTCAGTACAGGTTCTCCACTGACTAGACATCAGAGAACCCACTCCAGAATGTTTGTTCCCAAGTTGCTGGAAATCTGGAAGCAGGTCAAAACCCTTCTCACCAGCAGTGCAAGTCCTCCTCAGTGGTGCTCAGCTGATCCTCCTGAAATACCCAGTAAGGATTATTGAAACATTCCAGCCATGGGAATCTTCCTGCCAGATTTCAGCCATGGTGGCCAGGTCAAACTTGTGTTTCTAAAGGAGTAAAAATCATTCCCAACTCACTCTATGAGCAATTACAGGTTATTTTTTTTTGCCAGACTTTCTGATTTGATGCTAAATGAATTGGTTGGATCTTCTCTAGCTTGTCACCCCTCTGCTCCAGTGAGCCAGGGAGGTTGGTCCCTTCCTGAGACATCCCACCACAGCCCCTGCACCAGAGAACAGAACCAGCCAAACCACAATGTCATGACAGCTGCTCTTGGTATTTTAAAATGGCCAGTGGTGGTTTTGCTTATGAAATAAAGTTTCTAGCTGTTTCTCACGTAACACAGGAGACAACCTGTCTCAGTGCAGACTGAATTATCATAATGAAGCAATCATCCTTTTGCTGCAAGTCTACCCAAGTGATAAACAGAAACAATAGCAAATGCAGCTAAAATATTGGCTGGCTCCCTCCAAAAAGTCCCCTCAGGTCTCTACAGAGATGTGGAAAATTAGTCTAGGTTTGGCCAGTGTTCGGCAATAATTAGGATAAAGAAGGGAAACATGAAGTCATTCTTCTTTGAGTGTCTCATTCATCCTATTTATTAAGATTATCTGGCTGGTTTTCATGTTGATTTAATGGGAATGTATCACTTCTTAAAATTCTCAACTTTATTTTCTTGCTGATCTTCAGCATTGGGTGAAAAACACAGAAAGAATAATACAACTTGAAACAAACTGGTCATCTATTAGCAAATGCTTATTCTGCATTTTGTACATACAAGATTTGGATGTTAGTGGTGAGGCTGAGCCTGGTCATCTTAAGAATGCTTTTCTAGAATAAATCCACTTGGGGTTCATGGCCTGCTCAGGTAGATTCAGGTGGAATCTGCCTGAAGCAGGTAGGCACTCAAGCCTCAAACCCAGGGCAGGATTCATCTCACCTGGTTTTAGGAAGCTGGAAGGAAACCTTTATGTCATCAGTGGAGAATGGCAGGTTTGTTAGGGGTCTCAGTTTTCCTTTCCTGTAACACAGGTGCCCACACAGGTGTCTGCAGAGCCTTCAGTTTGAATTAACCATGATTGTTTATTCTCAACAGCCCCAAACTCTGTGGGGCAGTGCTGATCCCCTCAGCAGGACTGTCCCAGGAGCAGAGTCCTGCCCAAGCTGGGTGAGGTGGGCAGAGAGCAGGTCTAAGCCAGCTCATCACTGTGTGCTAAAAATGTGATTTGATCCTCTTACATTTTGGAGATTGAGAGACAACAATGGAATTCCCACAGCTCTTCCCTTCCAACTATCCTGCCAGACTTGGAATGCTCTTCAGCAGTTTGGGAAGGTATTAGACTTGCAAATCAATTTATTACTTTGACTTTGGCATTCTCATTAGGGCCCTGGCTGTACATCTGAACTGTTACCCCAGCTCAGTTTACCTCCTTGTAAACTTCACTGATATGTGAAGTGTTGGATGGGCCCTTTCTAAAACATATTGTCCTATTAAAACACATTTAAAGAGTCTTGTAAACCCTGGAGATTAACCCCAATGTTTATGGAGAGTTATAGATGCTAATTCTTGCATATTTGTCATTCCAAAGCACGGCCTGGTGGCAAACATTCTTCCAACACCACAGCATTTGCGTCAGGGGGATTTGTCCATGCTCTGATTCCTTAGGACAGAGAAAAGAAATGGTGGGAGAGTGAGGAGTATGGGCATTTACCATCCTAGATTACATTAGCTGGTCATAAAATCTTAGCACTAGTTCATAGGAGGAGACTGGGAAATAGAAGGATCATCCCCAGAGGATGGTTTGGATTAAAAACATAGTGATAAGAGTCATAAGAGATGGCCTCGCCCTGAAGAAGAAGTGAAATTTTTAGGTTTTGTTAATGTTCCTGTTTTGGAGCACCTCTGTGTATGACCTCTCCCTGTTGTCTTGCCAAACACACTGAGTTGGCAGCAGGAACCCCACAAACCTTCAGCTTCATCACCAGCTCTGGGTGCCTTAATCTGCCCAGAACTCATTAGTTTCTTCTCTCCTAGGGATGGAGGATTTTTATCATCTGCAAGCTTCTGTCTGGTGGCAAAATAATAGATAAAACAGTGACAGACTCAACTGTTTGGGGTATATGGGTGTAGCTGGAGGGAAATATGTCCTGTGTGATCATAAAAATATGTATGTGTATTGGTTTTGTGTTTATATATACATATATATATACACACACATATATAAATACATGTGTGCACACAAAGAGTTTGGCACATATTTGTATGGCCAACACAAATCTGAGTAAATTCAATTGGTCTGAGCTAAACCTTTACTATATCTCCATAAAGCTAATCCTGGCAACTCTTTTGGAGGAACAGAAAGCACCTTTTGGGTGATAATAATTTCTTTAGGAGACAGCAGATGTATCAGTTCAGACACTCAGAGGAGTCACAACTAGCTCAAGAATTTAAACCTTATGGAGAGATGGGCTTTTTGGGGAGAACTAATGTTTGACAGAGAGACAACTATGGAAGGAGACATGATGATGATGATTGATGATGATGATGATGATGATGATGGAGGAAAGGTAACACAGCTCTGACCAAGCACTTTGTGAACAGCTGCTGTCCATAAACGTTGTGAGCTCCATTCCTGATGCTGATTGTCCCTACCTTTAGGAGAACAGGTCTTTATAGTTTTGGTGGTTTTTTCCTTCATGCCTAATTTGTTAGATAAACAGATGCCTTCAATAAGTCAACTGGACTTATTGTCTATTTAATTGGACAGCCTTCTGGATCCCAAATTTTGGCTGACCACTGTAAGATGAGTGAAGTAGATGGAAATTAATTGTGCTCAGGCTAGCCAACTCAAATCCAATTTTTTTTTTAATAGAAGATTCTTTTAAGCTCAAATGAAGAGACAATTCTCTATACAACTGGGAAACCAAGAGGCAATTACAGGACAATTAAAGGAAAGCAGCTCATACAGTCCTTTGTTCCTACTTGAAAAAGCTGTGTTAATAATTTGTGAAATATTTGTTAAAAATAATCTGATAGATTTTTTTTTCTTTTTTTCCTTTTTAATGTATTCCCTTGAGAGCTCATTATTTTGAAAACATTCACTAATCAACAATATTTTCAGGAAAACTTTTCAAAAATATTTCTTACTCTCTTGGCCTAGGGCAGGCCACATTGAATAGTGGATACTTACAATGCCTTGGTTTTGTGTCTCATTGTGTTTCATGGTTCTGCTCTCTGCCTAAGGAAGTGCAGCTCAAAAAATCAGGTTCTAGGGACCATCTCTCTTACCCAGCTATATCTGTAATGTAGCACAGAGAAAGGTACACTCACCTGTCTAAACAAACAGTATGTGCAACCTAGATGGTAAAAAAGACATGCTTCTTTTGGATTTTGGAGTGTGCTGGGCCCTGTGTTTCTAGTAACAGTTAAATTTTTGGAAGCTCTTTCCCTTAATCCCTTTGCTGTGTCCAGCCTCAACAAACAGATATGACTAAGAGAGGGCAGCCTGTGAGCAACAATGCAAACCCCAGCACACTTTGCTATCTGTTTATTTGGTTGTACTTTACAATAATTAAGTTCCCCTGTTAACACCTGTGTGGGCACTGCATGGAAATTTTACTGATAATGCTTGAATTTCACCTCTTGCCCTTCCTCAACATCTCATTCAGGAAACTTGCCTCGTGTGGGAGCAGCTTCTGTGTCCTGCTAATCCAAGAACACAGTTCAGAGTGAGGATGAAGCCATAAAATAAAGACAGTTTGGCCTTAGGATGACTCAGGAATTTGTGTTTGTTATCTCCAACAGCCAAATGACTTCATCTAGGAGCAGTTTAGAGTTGGATGAAGACAGCTCCTCCATGGGCAGAGAAAAGGGAAGGCTCTCCTTCCCAGTAGTTCATTAATTTCACAGCTGCCATGGGATTGGTGATAGCTTCAAATAACAAATCCAGTCACTGCATTTCCTCATGGGAGGAGACTGCAGCAGCTGATCCTGCAGCAGGGAGCTGCCTGCCTTTCCCAGGGCTGTGCAGGATCCTTCCAGGCACCACTTTGGGCCCTGGGGCTGCCAGAAGAGAGCCAAGGGTGAGCTGAGTGTGCTGCACCCTGGCTAGGTGCAGTCTCTCCACCCAAAGAGAGGAAAGCTGTTTAAGTGGTAAAGGGGTCACTAACAAAAGCCTGGCAAGTTTTGCTCATGTTCTAGGAGATGTAGTGGCCCCCTCAGGGTTTGTGTCTCCGCTGTTTCTCTCAGTAGAGTAAATTTAGACCTTTATTTTGTAACACATGTTATGTGCAGGCTCCTTATGCTCTGCCTGAGCTGGAATTCCTTCCACAGTCACAGCAGGTCTTGGTGTGGGCAAGGGTGGTCCTGGAAGTGATTTCAGAATCACTCCTGGAACATGCCCAGAGGGAGGGGAAAAGCCTCTGGGCTGTTTTGTGGCCTCCCTCTGCAAAGGCCTTGGGACAAGGTGTTGGGCAGCAGGAATGAGGCTTTCTGCATTACAGGGAGAACCTGGAACCTCAGGATTTCCCTGTTGCTAGCAGATGTACCCTGAGTGTATCTGGTTTCTGTCCTCTTTAGTGGAGAAAGGAAATGTTGTTGGTTGGGTCTACAATGAAGACTAATGGGGAAGACACCAGAATACTGAGTGTCTAACAAGCTAAAGGAACTTGCAGTTACTGAGTTTGGTCTGGATGAATGGGCCCTTGATTCTGCAGGTACCTCCAAACATGGTGTGAGTGGCAGTGCAGTTTGTCATGGAGCCTCAAGAGACACTGCATTCCCAATAACCAGAGGCTCCCTCTCCTCTGCTGTTAGGGAAGGAGCCTCTGGAAGGACATTCAGTCCCATGGCAGAGGGTGGCAAGCAATGCCACTGAAAATTCTGCCTGTCCTTGAGACCACCAGGAGTCAGGAAAGCCAGATGAGATTCCTGTTGGGATCACAGGCTCTTTGTGGAACCCAAGACTACTGCACCACCAAGGGAATAAAAAGTGGCAGCCTTAAGTGAAAACAGGCCTCCCTGCCCTTCTGCTTTTGGGGGCATTGAGGCTACAACACCACCAGAGACAACCACCAGCTAATTGCTTGCAAGGAAGGGCATGTGCTAATTACTTGCTGTCCCAAGCAATTGCTTGTTGCAATTAATCTGTGGCTCTTCCTCTCCTACTGGAGCATGTGGTGCAGGGCTTTAGCTGGTTGGGCTGCAATAGGGTGACTTGACTTTAGCATTAGTGCCCCTTTCAGCCTCCCAGGGCCTGGGTTAGCACTGAGTGCCCCAGCCAGGGCTGCCCACAGTTGCTTCTCTGCTTCAGCTCCACATGGGAACTCCTCTGGATGAACAGGGCTGGAGGGATGAGTAAGTCAGCTTGTCTGGGCTGACCCCTGGATGGTGTTTCCCTGCTTGGATGAGCACAGAGGGAGAAAGAAGGTGCAGATCATGGGAAAGTGGAGAGAACCACCCTCAATGAGCCAATTGCTCAAACTTTCCCCCTTGGATTGTGTCAGGTGCCTCTTTCAAAAACCTTAACTCACACTGTTAGGAGTTTAATTTTAGGTTCTTGCCTCCCACATATGGCTTTTATACTGTGGGAAGCCTTCAGACGTATCACACTTAATCACTGTTTATCCTTACTCATTTTCTTGCCATGCTGGATATTTGTTTTTAATCAAGAACAACTTTTCTGTGTCATGCATTCATCCAGCTAAATGATAACGTGCAGTTCTGCTCCAAGAAGCCACTATGTCTTGCTGCATCATTTCAAAGCAGGGCATGCTGAGTTGGGTAACAATATGGCTTTTTCTTCTGCCACCCCGGGGCAGCTGGCACAATTCTGAGGCAATAAAATAAATTATTTCTTATATTTTGCCTTGTCCAAAGAAATAGAACATAAATTTCCTATCTCTGGCTGGCTGGGTGGTATTTTGGGATTTTAGGACTTTTCCTAGGAGAGGAGTAAGGACAGAAAGATTCCTGTTTGAGTGGTACTGTCTGTCTACTAATTAGAAAAACCACAGTAAGTGAAAGCTTGGCCCTTCAGAAGACAGCAAGAGCTTTGCTGCAGACTTTCATAAAACCAGGATTAAGCTCACCTATTTTTAACACTAATATAGCAAATTTTGCATCCAACACATCTGACATGTTTCTCATTGAATTTACTAGTAGCCCAAGTGGGATATTTGGTCTGAGAGATAATAAACTCAGAGCCACAAATGTATTCCACTGGGGAGCCAGTGCCCTCATACCACAGCAGACGTTGCCAAGGCAGAAGTATGTGGAAGACAAATGCAGTTTTAGCTCTGTAAACCTTGGAATTAAATTGGAAGAAGAACTGGATTAAAGGAAAATACACTCTTGTGTCCCATATAGTCATTGAAATCGTGATGGAGAGAAAGGGAAATGCTTGTCCACAATATGTGTAAATACAAACATGAATTTGCCAGTGATAGGGGAAATAAATTCTATGATAACAGTTTGTAAAAAGATAAGGAAAAGAAATTGTTCTCTTTTTTTTCTTTTTTGTTGTTCAGCCATCACATTTTAATCTGCTTCTCTACTTCCACTGGCTATTTCCAGGAATGTGAGTTGTTTGGGAATACCTGACACACACATCACATATTTTTCATGTCAGAATCACCAGTAGGAGATATCATTATTTTGTTGTGCATTCATTTTTATCTGTTAGTGAGAGAGATGAGTGGATGAATCTATGTTCCCAGCAGAGCTGCCTGGGTGGGATGGACATCCTGTACACAACACCAGCACGTTAAAACTGCTTATCTTTCACCTTTTTTGCCTATAAAATACCCTGAAAAAAGTGCATGTTCTGGAGAGGTCAAGGGGTTGTTGAGACACAACCACATCTAATTTCTCTTGAACCCTTCCCCTCTCACAGACACCACCCTCCAAGCCTCAGCCTTTAACATCAGCCTTGCTCTGCTTTATAAAGAGCTTATTTTTTCTGTGTGGCCAAGTTTTAGAGCACCTGCACTGATGCTGGGCAATTCCTTCTCTGCTCCTGGAAGCATCAGCTTGGGCATGAGTGGCCCAGAGGGCAGAGCTGGGGTGGGCAGGGGAGGACAGGGGACACTGGGGCTGCTGCTTCCATCAGCCATGGATACAAGGATGAGTTTTAGCTGATCTCTGCGTGACCCTTGTGAGAGCAAAGCCCCAGCCTGAGGCTTTTTATCTTCTTGGGGCCCAAAGCTTTGGCACTGCCTCAGTTCTCATGTGGTTTCTGGAGCTGACAAATCAAAACGTCTCCCACATCTCGCATTCCTGGAAGGTGCTGCCTTCCTGGGACAGCTGGGAAAGGGGTGGCATTACAAAAACCAGAGTGACCACAGGGCAGCTGTGAGGGAGGAGATGCTCAGTCAGATGGTTTGCTCTCCACTGGGCCAGAAATGCTCCCCTGCTGAAGAGATATCCCAGTGTCAATTCAATCTGTCTCCTCTTCTGGTGACAGACAGTTTTGATTTTGGTTTCTGTCAGCTCTCACATAAGTCAGTGACTACTTCTTTATGGAAATAACCATTAAGGACTCAAACCATCTGGCACTTCACA
The DNA here is from genome assembly GCA_013397195.1 of Hylia prasina. Taxonomy (NCBI): domain Eukaryota; kingdom Metazoa; phylum Chordata; class Aves; order Passeriformes; family Sylviidae; genus Hylia; species Hylia prasina. Next base: position 156,440 of record VYXD01003802.1, read on the forward strand.
GGCATGTGTAAATGACAAATAAAAAAATCCATAATGTCATCAAAACTTCTAGAACAAAGATGAGATCTGATTGTTTTATTTTCAGACAGAGACAGAAAGCACATCATTAGACTTTGAACTTCTTATATATATATATACACACACATCATTAGCTAAAGTGACTCTAATCCTAGGTTAAAATAAAATATCCTTCTCAAGTCCTCTTTAAGTTATTCTAACTTTTCAGTCAGGCACTGAAGAAGCAAAACAAAGCAAAGCAGCTCATAAATCCAAAAGCTTTTCCCATCTTACTAAAGTTTAGTGCCAGAATTTATCTTACAGATAAATGTGCACACATGCTCTGTCTGAAATAACCACTATTGCTAGAAAACATAGAGGCTTTGAAGGATTAAAGCAGAGCATGGGGCCTGCAAATAAAGATTGGATAATTAGGGTTTTTTTCAAATAATTGACAGCACTGAAAGAATTAAACCACCATTTGTTTCAGGTTGCCCCAAAATGAGAGTATTCAAAGTGCTTTAGGTGAACCAAAGAGTGAAAAAAAAGTTGTGACAGGAAAACATGACTTTTTGTGCCTGAAATCAAACATTACAAGTACTTGACTAAAACTGGAACTGTGTTTTCAAACGTGAAGACATAGCATTTCATCCATAAAATATGAACATTTAATTTTTTTTCACTTTGTCAGGGTTTTTTACGGTCTTATTTATCTGACCAGTCCAAGGCAACATTGGGCATAAATTAGAACTTATTTTTGTCAATCTGTGCCAGCACTTTCCAGGAAATAAATCTATAGCTGTAAACAACATTCCTCTGTCCAGCCAGAAACCATGATGTTACCTGCTTCTAATTTGTATGACAAGTGTGATTCACCAGTGACATGCAACTGTTTGGAAATGATCATAAATTCTCAGCCTTACAGCAAACCTCTAGTTTTCACCTCCTACAGTAATATTGTACTGAGGAGAAGATGGATGACATTGGTCCTCCTTGGGAGATGGTTTTTCCCCCAACTCCATCTCCCATGCAGTTATGTGAATCATGGATGCCTGGCATGATTTAGTTTACAGACCTCAAGTGAACAAGGTCTTGAATGTTGTAATCAACCACATTTTTAAGTGCTGGGAAATCTTCCATCTCACAATGGGTTCTCATTTAAAATTCCATATTTGACAGATTTTACCATCCAGTTGTGGGGTTACACAGAAAGCTTTTGAAAATGCATTATGCATGTTATTTTACACACTGATGTTTTATGTGCAGCACATAGTCCAAGCTATTTTCTGTGCAAAGACCAGTGGTAACTGGTCATTGCCTTCAGCACCATTACCTTAGACCAATGCCCATGGCTGTTGAAGGGCCAGAGCTTCCCTATCTGTGACAGCTGCCTTGCATTTGAGAGCCAGTATGGGAAGAGAAGGCTCATAAAATGGAGAATGAAGATCTCTACCAACTTCATAACTCTAAATGACATATTAACACACATCAGGGGGGCAGAGCCTCAGTTTCTGAATATTGGGCCCCAATATTGAGCAATTTTGTAGTTTGTGTTTCTTCTGCACAGCACACTGTGAAGTCCAAAATGTAATACAACAAAGCAAACCCACTGAGCCTGGAGCAACTGCAGAGTTTCATAACCCAGAACATGAACACAGTGGGATGTTGCCAGGACTGTCAAAGCAGCTGTCCAGACTCAGAGTTCCTGAGGAGTTAAAGGCTGCACCTCAATCAATGGAAATGAGGGTTTTGTGAGAGTCAGCATTTGCTCAGTCATTAATTAGAATAACTGAGATGCTTCTCTGTTTTTTTCATTTCATCTCTACCTTCCATGGATACACATGATCAAGCTGAAAAGTATTCCTCAGACTAGGAAGCCCACAATGCTTTTTGTTTCTTGGTACTGTCTCACAGGACTATCTCCCTGGACACAGGGGAGGAGGATTTTCAAAGGGTTGCTCAAAGATCTTTTCTTTGCTGGAGACTGTGTACAACCCCAGGAAACAAACTCGGGGCAGGGGGGGTGGGCTGGGAAAAGCAGCAGACATTAAAAGCACTGTCACATGCTTCTCTTCTTTCCCCAGAAAGCCTGGTTGTATACACTGCTTGCTCCCTGTGAGGAAGAAATCATGGGGGTGAGGGCAGGCAGGGTATCTTTCAGTTCCCTGAGGAAACAACTTCCCCCTGCCCTTCTCCAAGCTGGAATGGGACCCCTCAAGAGAATCCAAAGGGATGCACAGTCCCAGAAGAAGTGCTAGCAGTAAAATACAAGGCTTTGCACAACTTAGCAGACGTGCATTAAATCATGTCCTTTGATGGGAAAGACATTTCTGCCCTGGGTAAGATCACAGTGCTGCAGATTTACTGCTGGGTTGGGGCGGGTGCGTGGAAAGCCCTGAGTATTCTGGTATGAGCTGTGCTGTGGAGGTGGGGAAGGTTTACACCTGCCCAGGGCTGGACCACTGTCAGGGGCTAGTGGAACTCTCTAATGTGATCCAATCCTGCACTACAGGGGACAGCTACTCAGAGAATCAGTCTGAAAACAGTTGATGAAAAATCCAGAAAATCAATTAAAAAAAAAAATCCCTCTTCAGTTCCAGAATCTGTCTTGAATCATTTATCACAAACCTTCTTTTACCAGAAGAGGTGTATGGGTGAGGGAAGATTAAGGGCAGTGTAAAAACAGCCAAGGTGCTGCTTGTGAGTAAGAAAATCCCTGGACATGTTGGTCTGTACACTGCAGCACCAGCCAAATGGAGACACTATGCTCTTATTGTCATGATCTGCAAAGCAAACAAAGTTCATGGTCACCTTGTGATTGTTCAAAAAAGACCCAGACAGAGAGGGCTGTCATGTGAAGCACAGGAAAGGTGAGTGAGATTTTGGTGTTCCAAAAGCAAGCAAGTCTGATTTTGGCAACTGCCAGAGACAGATGTGGCCTGGCCCTCACCCTCCCACCCCAAAATGAGTGGTACTTGGCAGAGATAACCCCAGACTCTATTGCTGGGAGGGAGATACCCTGTCCTCACCCTCCAGACTCATGTCTGCTCATAGGAAGACAGTCCTGCACAAGAGCAATAACCTCCAGCTCAACCTCTCTCAGCTGACTGGTTCACTCTTTTCGTGGAGCTAACCCACCTGCAGATGTCCTTTGTTCCACCCTCAGAAATGATTTGCTGTTGTCTTCTTTGTTGGTTTTTCGGTGGTTGTGGTTTGGCTCAGATTTCTGGGGGGTTTGGGGAGTTTTGGGGATTTTTTTGGGGGGGTGGGGGTTTTGTTTGTTTTGTTGTTGTTGGTTTTGGCTTGGTTTTTTTTGTTGTTGTTTTTTTTGGTTTTGTTGTTTTTTGGGGGTTTTTTTTAGTCTGTTGATTGGTTGGTTGGTTTGGTTTTTTGTTTGTTTTTGGGTGGGTTGGTTTTTTTTTTCACGAGAGTATTCTTGCTGCACTCCTGCCCAGCCAGCCCAGGGTGCCACGTGGTAAAAGACAGACTGACAGCAGGGTCCTGTCCTTCCCACCCTGCACGCCCAAAGCACACCATGGCATCCTCAGGGGCTCAGCATTTCAAGGAAGTCATACATGGAACGTACAGCATGGGACTCAGTCCCCTTTGCTCCTTCCACCAGAGGCATCAGCTCAGACCAGGCTCTCACAGAAGGTGGCAGCTCTGGTGGGTTTGGCTCTTGGTCAGGAAGAGGGTGGGACTGTGAAGCAGTGCCCTGGGAGTTCAGCAAGCCCCAGTGTCTCTGCCTTGTCCCTGCCAGCCTGTTTGTTCCCAAGCATTTTGGACCAGTTCCCCTCTTCTGTGCCTGATGTCTCTCACAGATCACCAGCGTAGCTGCCCCTTGCCAGCAACCCCATGAATTTCCTCATTTAATATTGTTCTGTGTATTATTTATGGCAGAACCCTTTTTTCAGCCTAAACAAATTACTCCTTCATCCTTTCCCCATAAGTAATGCATTTCAGTCCCTCACAGCTCCTCTCACTCCTCTTCCCTGTATGTTCCCATCTGCCCAAACCCTCTGCAGAGCCTGGTGCCAAGGTCTGGGCACTGGGCTGCACCTCAGGGCTCTTCAAAGCAGTGCAGAGAGGAGTAATTGTTTGCAGCACTTGCTGGCATGTCCCAGAACGACATTTGCCTTTTTCCCAACAATATCACATTGTCAATTCATGCTCAATCCCTGCTTCTCTCTGGTGCCCAGGCTGGTTTGTGCAGCAGCCCAGTCCATCTGCCCAGCTTGGCCGCCTTCTGGGCACCTGAGTTTTCCTTCCTGAATGCTGCCCTCTCACTGAGTTTCACCCTGCTGACTTTAGATCCATTTTATTTTGTTTTATCAGGGCTGCTTTGAATTCCAGTTTTATCTCTACAAGTGCTGCTCAGACCTCTCCAGCCTCATGCTGTTGGAAATCTTTCTGAAGCTGAGATATACCACATCCACAGCATACCCTTACCCACCAGCCCAGCAACCCTGCCAGAGAAGGAAATTCACTTGGTTTGACACAATTTGCTCTTCACAAATCCATGCTGGCTGTTTTCCTTCCCTTTATGCTCTCAGAGTCACTGACTGATTGTCAGTAATTCAGCTGAGCATTTTTCATGGTGTTGAGCTTCCACTGGCTGCTTTACCATTGTCCATGAGGACTTTCTCTTCCTTTCTAAAGCCAGGTACAGTGCTTTTCCCCTTGGTTAGGGAATCCCACATCTCAAAACTCATTCATACCTGACTTTCTGGAAGCACTCTTCCTGGGATTTCCAGGAGTGTACTCAAGGGGTACATGACCAGTCCTGTAGAGAAATCAACATGCTCTTACTAACCAGCTTCGAATGAGCTGTGTGTTCCTGAAAAGCAGTTTGCTGCTTCCCAAAACACTGCAAAAATGATGCCATAGGAAGAAACGCTACTGCAAATTAGTCAAGTCAAAAACTTTTGTGTAACTGTGTGAACTGAATTTGTCCCACAAGAGGTGAGTTTTTGTGTACAGGTCTGGGAGTGATCCCTGAGCTGACCAACAGAATCACTCTCTGTCTTGCTGTACTTTTTGAAAGTCTCATAGGAAGACAGCTCAAAAAGCCCCCCCAAAACAACAACAAAAAACCCACTAACCAAAAAAGGTGCAACATTCATCTCTGTCTTGAAGAATTTTCTATTGGAGCTCTCCCCATTCCTTTGAGATTCACTCCTGAGTTTTCTCAATTTGGGAATGATGTAACTTCCTTAATCTCAGCCTGGTCCCCCAGCCACCTAATCCTGTGCTACTTGCACCTACCCACATGACTTAAATCCCTGTGCAAGACCTTTCACAGGCACCTTCTTTAAAGATAAACATATGTTACAATAACAGTAAAATAGCATGTTACTCTCACAGCCCTTTGCACTCGTTAACACTCATCTGGATCTATGCAACCTCAGTTTTATATTTAGAATTTACTTCCATAAGTTTTAAATCCATACCTGGGCCGTGGGATTTAATCACGGGTAACTAATGGCTTTCTTTATGAATCTTATTGTTGGTGCACTTCAGTGTAGTGCGGAGTACAAAAGTGTAAGAGAAAATTTCTTTCCTGGGGACCATATGGTAAAAGAATAAAGCTCTGATTTAATGCCCTAGCTTTGCAGAGTAGCACAGTCAACAAACCTCTGTTAGATCACGGGATAAATATCGACAAGTTCCAGAGTATTGTTTCAGCCTGTTGCTATAGTAATTTGCAATTTTGTTCTATGAGCCATATATAAAAAAAAAAGGGGGATGAAACAACACATTAGTATTTAATTATTCCCAAATTTGCTACACTGGTACCACTCCAACCAGAAACACCTGCATTTAAAAGAAAAGTGGGACGTGGGCATTTCGAGGCCAAATTGCTCTGTATAAAGCTTTCATCCTGGAAATTATTTATTCATATTAATGGAGAAGAGCAGGCTTTTCCCTGGTCTTTAAGCCAATGATTTAAGGTTCACAACTCCAAACCAGATGACACTGCCTATTTTTGGAGCCACGTGAGTTTATAATTTCATGTGAAGGATAAGTGCTTTACTGGGTAGTCACAGGAGGGCAAGGGGTCATGTAGTGAGCTTCCCTGAGCAGCGAGGGCTGAGGCACCCAGGCACAGGGCAGGAAGGCATGTACCATCCATAATGCATGGACTGTCCCTGAGCAGGCTTTCTGTGGTGTGAAAAGATGCTGTGAGGGCACCAGGGAGCAGCAGAGACAAAGGTCAGGAACCAGGGCAAGCCTGAAGGGACCAGATCAATTGTAGGATGTGACATGGGATCGAGTGACTCTTATCCAAGTTACTTCTTCATAGCTGTAGCAACTGTGTGATGCTCATGTCCCTTAGCAGGGCCTGACAAACTGACCAGTAATATTTCTAACTTATGCATTTCCTTCCAAACCCATAGTAAATCACAGCGGAATCTGCTGGGACTGCTTCAGTCCCCTCCTGCTCATACAAGTTCCTACAAAGCGTGTGTAATTTGAGAAGAACATTTTGCATTTTCTCTGAAGTAGGCAATATTCTTTAGCCCATCTGTATTTTAACTGCTACCTTTATAACAGGTTAGAGGTGCCCTGCTAGGTTGTTTCTAAGGATTTTGTAGTTGCTCTTTCTTAACATAAAGCTGTAGTTTATCTCAGCATTTTGTAATGCCAAGGCTCTGGAAGGGAAAGGAAAGTGCTTTTCAGTCTGTGGTACTCAAGGCATTGTGCTGGCCTGTGAGGCAGCAGATGGGTGGTCTGTGAATGGATAAAATAGTAAGAAAATCAAAGCATGCCCTTATACATCTGAGAAACAAATAAACTGGGGGTGGGGTTGCAGGGGAAACAGACAAAGTTTAGCACTGAAGATCATCTGCATTTGGCTGCAGAGGAAAAGCAAACTGGCACCACCAGACAAGGTGTCCTTGCCTTCTTTTCTGCAAGATGGTGCACAATTTTTGGAATGAGGAATGCTGAGCAGAGCTGTTGACCAGTATGGGGCACACGGCTGCACAGAGTTATGGAGACTGCAACACCACCATGTGAAATATGGTGAGTGTCTAAATGTCTGGGGATAGTACAATTGTTGTCGTGCCTTTGATATGGAACCACACTGCAAATTATTAAATAGATGCCTGCCCGCTGTGGAGATGCTGCATAAGGGCTTTGGATGCCCAACACTTGTAAAAGCTTCCTCAGCTTGTGCTAGGCAGGATTTGTCACTGGTGAGTTTTGGTACACTGGGCACACCAGCTGCCCCTGTGACGTTTTGCAAAACCAACCGACCCTGGAAGGGTTAAATGTTTCCAGTGCCTGGGCCCAGCCTTTCCCTGTTCAGAAAAAGGCAGCTGGCACCCTGCCCACAGCTCATTTGTCAGAAAAGGGGGTCCTTTCTTTGCTGAGGGCATGGCCCAGGAGTGGTGAGTGAGCCCAGGCTGGCCTGGCACTGCCCTGCCTGGCTGGGCTGCAGCGAGGTTCTCACGGCTCTGGGGACTCACTGCTGCCTGGTGACAGCTCTGGAGATCTGCTGGATGACTCTTTTTATTCCTTTTCCTTCCTTTTTTTTCTTCCTTGCAGTCCTCCTGGCAGTTACAAATCTACTCATGTCCGGTTAAACCCGATTTTTCACAAGGAAAGGTTTTGTCCCCTCCTGTGCACTGATCTTGACATGCATCACCCAGAAGTGAAGGAGTGGAAGGAAAGGGGAGCAAACACTCTGCTCTCACCCTGAGGACTTGTGATGAAGACCCCTGAGGTCTTCCCCACAAAGCTGAATTTCATGCAAAACGGGTAAAGAGAACTCAAATGATCTTATTTGTATCTGCAACTCATTTGTAAAGTGCCACGTTTCAGGTGCAACTGGAAGGTTCAGGACCAGTTTTTTAAATGATCTGCCCTGCAGCATTGCTAGGGCTGCTGGCAAAATCACTGGCTCAGTGACTGGGCCAAAAAATGCTCTTGCACACTCATTAGCTTTCATAAATGCAGGGCTCCACACACAGCACTCATCTGGATCCTGGCACAAAGTTGATAAATGTTCAAAATTTGACAATCTAGGGGTTTTGTGCATAAGTAAGTTGTCTGGGCAGTAGTAGATGCTACTCCAGCCTGGAACTGAGGTAATTTGGTGTCTCTGTGCCTCCTTTTTCCACTGGAAGCAAGAGCCAACAATTCCATTCAGCATCACCTACAACATCCAGCCCCACGTGCTCTTGGCTGCCTCTTCTGCAAAACACACCTGGGGAGTTTTCCCGTAGCCACACGTGGTGATGTGCAAATTTATCCACTTGCCTACACCACAGAGCCACCCTGAAGCTCTCCATGGTTGCAGAGGAGCTGTCTCTGAACCCTCCACAGAAATGCCCAAGGTACAGAGTCCTTTTAAGAGCTGCCTGTGATTTTTGTGACAGTGTGAACTTTACGAGCCAAACTCTCTGTTGGCATAAAGCAAGAGAGCATTGAGGACCTGGTTAACCAAAACTAATTGTGCACATGAAAGGACTTAGACCACTGAGGACAGTTGTGGTTTTTCTCTCACTCAGCATAAGTTGGACAGAGTTCAACTTTCAACTCAGTTCTGCTTTGCTCTACTGCAGGCTGTTGTCCCCTTGAAGATTAAGGCTTCAAGTGTCATCACTCTTGGCTGTAAGGAGGAATCTCCTGGGGGTGAAATCACCTGCTCAGTGCTTTTTGCTGACAAAACTTACGTGTAAGGCCCCTCATTTTGGACTCACAATCCCTGTGCTTCCCTTACAGCTTGCTAAAGCTGGCAAAGAGAGACATTTTAGGTCCTCATCTCTCCAAGTGTGAGAGTTGGTCTTTTCCCTTAAGTCCAACAGGAGTTTTCTCATCTCCAGAGGTTGTCATAGCTGCAAATTTTGGGTGTGGGAAGAGGAAGAAGATTGTCCACTAAAGATCAGAAGTCTTGGGCAGGTAGAGTTCTGGGGCAGCACTTTGCAGATGCCACTGGCAGCATCAGTGAGAATTAGCAGAAAATCTGGACCACTTTGTGAAGCAGTAGCTTGAATATGGAGCAAGAAAAGCAATATTTAATGAAGCTATGCTTTATGAATGAGAGAAAAATATGCTCCAAAAAAGTGCTCCAAAAAAAAGGTATGAATTAATTAAGAGGACAGTTCACCTAAGCCCCACAGGAAAAGAAAAAAAAAAATTGGACACCCTTAGCTCACTAGCACACCCAAAGAAGTCTTGCAGGTGTTAGTATTCTTCAGATATTACCTATTTTTTTTGTTGTTGTTTTTAGCATGAATTCTTTGTAATGCAGGATTACTCTATGCAGTGCCTCTGAGGGGAACTGTAACTCTGCATATGATATCTGTGGGTTTAGGGAGGGAAAAGAAGCAGGCAGATGTAATTGTCCTCTAGAGAAAAGGCTCTTGAAAGTGAAAAGTGATCCTGTAAAACAGAGATGCTCTGTGATAACTAGGAGATGTTGGCAGGACTAAGCACTGGACAGGGCTGGAGGCAGGTATGCATAAGCAAACACGAAAACAGATATGGAACCAGATAATATTTATTTTGCTTAATCCTTGGTAGGGGCACATTCCTGAAAGTAACTGGAGCACCAGGGCTCACGTGCATTTCAGGAAAGTTGTTTCTGCAGCAGAGACTGTGCCAAGGAGGCACACAGCCTTGGGATTACAGCTGGCCTGTCACTGCATGGGAGTGGGAATGGGCAAGGTGGGAAAAGCAACCCCTGGCATGGGTGCCACAGGGGACAGCCAGTGCAGCCAAACTCCTGGAGGAGGGATGAGGTTCCCTGTGGTACAGGGGGTGGGAGCAGGAGGTTTGCCCCAGCTCTCAGAGTCACAATCTGCTTGCTTTCCATCCTGAACTTTGTTTGTTAAGACGTCTATCAACTTGTACCTGATTTGAGTGTTTCATTTCTCACTCAGCGCAGGCTGGTGGGCACAAGAAGCACCTGAACTGTGTTACTTGTGGCCTAAGGAAGAAGGTGTGTGGCACTCATGTGACGTGTTTTTCCCCAGCAATATTCCCTGGACACCTCAGTCAAGACTTTCATTAGACTAGCTGAAATACAAAAAAAGAACCAAAACAACCACCCAAAAACCTGACAGTTATATTGGTGGACATGTAGCTCTCACCTCATGACTCAGAAACCAGTAGCAACATCTTCCAAACAGGAAGCCAAAACACAGGTGAGAAACAGCAACTCTTTGTTCAACACAGTTGTGCCAGATGACCAGTCAACTTGAGAGAAAAAGGGTGATTCTAGTCTGTGACCAGATGAGGTTTTAGTAAGAGGAACTTGATAAGGTGTTCATTTCTTCAGAGAAAAACAGGGGGAGATATGTTGGCAGGCAGCCCATGTGGAAGGAGCTTCATTCAGCCAGACAGAAGGAAGATCAAAGTAGGCTTTAAGTACATGGACTTAGTTGAGTCCATAATTTCTTTCTCTTTTTTACCCTAGTAGATTTGAGCATTTTCCTTTCCAGGGTTGTCTTTTGGAGTTGTATCAGAAGCCACTTTTCAGGATGGTCCTTTGAGCTGTCAGTGGGAACAGTTAGTGAAAAATACCCTCTGAATGGTCACTGGGTGCTCTTTGTTGATTCTCCAGCAGAGTTCACTCCAGCACATACACGTTGTCCAACTGCATAGTTTCCATCAGTCCTGTAGTGCACAGGTGTGGGGTGTGCCAGGTTTCCTGGGGAGCATGTGAAGGCTCCCTGGGTTGCAGTGGGGCTGCTTGGAGGGCATTCGTGGCAGTGGCTGCAGAAATGGGTTTACAGACTTTTTATTTTCTGCTTGTTGCTGTTCATTTTTTCGAGGGTGGGTTCTGTTGGTTTTTCTTCTGGTTATGAGTTTGTTGAGGGTGGCAGTTATTTAAAAGTTAGAAAGTTAGATGCTGGGGAAAATTTCTTTGAAAACACATGGCATTCTATTGCTGGCTTTAGTTACTTGATGATTTTCCATTTGGATCCCATTAGGGTTTAGTATGTGAAACCTGAGGGGTAGAGGCAGTTGGTTGGCTTGGATTTCTGCACTGAAGCAAGCTTCTGGTTCCACACAGAATTAGCTGAGCTGGAAGAGACCCATCAGGATCATCAAGTCCAACTCCTGGCCCAGCACAGGACACCCCAGGAGTCACACAATGTGCCTTGAGAGAATTGTCCAAACACTTGTTGAGTTCTGTCAGGTTTGGTGCTGTGACCACGGCCCTGGGGAGCCTCTTCCAGTGCTCAACCCCCCTCAGGGTGAAAACCTTTTTCCTGATATCCAACCTTAACCTCCCCTGACTCAGATCCATGCCATTTCCTCCAGTCCTATCACCAGAGAAGAGATCAGTGCCTGCCCTGTGCTTCTCCTCCTGAGGGTGCTGAGGACACAATGAAGTTTTTCCCCAGCAGTATTCCCTGGACACCACAGTCAAGACTTTCACTGTCAGGTAAGGGCAGTTCTTTTGATAAGGCAAAGCTCAGCCTTACACCAGCAAAGCAAATGCCATCATTGCTCTCCTCCAAGTCACCAGTGGTCCCTGAGAATCTTCTTTAAGGCACAGCAGTGTGATGTCTTTTGATATATTTGGTTGCAAGTTCAGTGGCAATATGTGTGTTGATCTGCAGGCATGCTTGTGCATGGAAGATTTAGGGTCTCACTTCACTAATGATAGTGCCCCTTAAGCTGATAGAGGTGTAAGAATATTTCAGAGACAGCTTGATGGCATTGTTGATGGCTGAATTTGGAATGGGAACTGAAAATAAAATACAGGCTTCCAATCCAGCTGGTGAGTGTGTGATTTCTGAATGTTGGTTAAAGCATAGGCTTGGTGACATAGTTATTTAAAAAGGAAAACCTTCTGTGAAGCTGGTTTATAAAGAAGTTGAAATCTTTTGAGGTAAACTGGGTTCCTGTGGCCTAAATTTATTGGGAAAACAAAAAAATTGAAGGAGTCAGAGATGCAGTGGGTGAGTTTGGTGGTGTGTTTGAGCTGGGAATCTGTGGGTACATTTTATTTTGTAGGTTCTTAGAAGAGGCTGCAACACTCTTACTGGGGATGTAGTTGCACAGGCAGTTCTTGGCTGTGGCAGCATGAATGGTGTTAATTTGGGGTGCTTCATTTTATGCAGACCATGGGAAAAATCCTCAGCTTTCTGAGTGAGGAAGGGGTGAGGATTTCTCTTCCTTGTGATATTTCATCAGGAAGTCTGGAAGCAGCTGATCTGCCAGAATCGGGGGAGGGAGGGCAGGATTTTTTTGTTGGCTCAGGAGAGCTGAAGCACTGAATTTAGGATTGTTGTCTCAGTACAACCTTTGAGTTCTGCTTCCCAAACTCTGCAGCCAGGCTCCTGGCAGCCAGAGCTACGTGTGCATGCATGCAAAGAGCTCCTGCTCTGCCCACTGCCTGAGCCCCCACATCTCCCCCTCTTTTTCATTCAGATCCTCCCACCAAGGAAGAAGCTGCTGCACGGCTGAGGAGTTGCTCAGGCAGGGAGCTCGGGGGATGTACTGGGATTTTTGGTCATGTTATTCTGACTTGGGGAGCTGTTTGTCCTCTTTCAGTATTCCAGGCAGCCAGCCTGAAAAGAAGTCCTGATCCTGTGCTGCAGGCCAGTTGTGTTCACAAAGATCTCTTTGTTACACCCGTGTCTGTGGCATTGTTCCTCTCCAACAAAACTCTCCTGCCAAAGCCCTGATGTGCTTGGCTCTAAAAGTGCCAGGCTGGTAATGCAAAGGGTGAGTTCCTGCTCATTCACCCCATCCTGCCTCCTGCATCCTTCTGCCCTGCAGCTTTCTACTTTCTCAGGAAGAGATGGGTGGGAGAATAAAGGCAAGACATGCTGGTTTATCCTCCTTGCAGCCCGGGTGTTATACAGGCCCCACATTATCAAGAGTGCAAAGTCCTGCTCTCCAGTCAGGTTATAGAACCATAGGATCATTAAGGTTGGAAAAGGCCTCTAGGATCATCAAGTCCAGCTGTCAGCCTAGAACCACCATCATGTTCTCACCACTAAACCATGTCCTCAAGTGCCATATCCACACGTTTGCAGTACTTCCAGTGATTCTACGTCTTCCCCTGGGCAGCCTGTTCCAATGCCTGACAACAAGTCCTGTGGAGAAATTTTTCATAATATCTAACAAAAACCTCCCCCAATGCCTCCTTTCAGGTGGTAGTAGAGCACATTAAGGTCTCCCCTCAGCCTCTGGGTTTGCCCTCTGTCAGACCCAGCAGCTGGTTTCTGAGCTGATGATGGTAAATGGGTTTTCAGAACCAGGGCTGGCCTCTCAGCCTGTGGGGAGTGGGAGCACTGAGCTCTGCATCTTACAGGGGTTTTTAATGCCCATGTGGAGGGATCCTTGGTGTGTGTGTACAAACCACAGTGCCAGATATCTGGGAGCACTTGACAGATTTTTAATCTCATCACCCGTTTCTGTCCCCTGGGGCAGGACACACTGTCAGGGCAATGGACTCTGCAATCCCAGCACAGCCAAAGGCTGTACCCTGAGCTCCTGTTGCTGGAAGCTTTACCTGGACTGTTAAGCAGTATTTTTTTCTAGTCAGCTTTCCCTGTACTCCTTCAAGTATTCACTACTACACTTTTCTCTACCTTAGAGGAAAATCTGGAGTCTTTTTCAATCAGTGTCTCCATGCAAATAGACTTGTATTTCATAGCAGGAGGCATAATAGGGAGGGAACACAGGTAGGGAACAGTAAAGACCCTCACCCTTTCCTCCTCTCTGTCTCTGCACTGAAAGGTCCCTCCAAGGCATCCCTCTGCCCCTGGCAAACACCAGTCACACACCTGTGAGCCAGATGGAAACAGCTGCATGGTAGGTGTCATTTGTGATCCAGACTTAATACAAACCATGCTAGGGACTGCTTAAAAATAGCATAATAATAACAAAAAGGGTGGGTTTTTTTAAAAAAAAGACAAAATGCATAGCACAGGTAAGTAGCACCTCTTATTTCACCTTTCCTTTTATCTTGTTTGCTTTCATATCTATGGTATGGAGGACACTCATGTGTGGTGGGAGGAATAGCAGTTGAATTTCATTAGTCTGGCCTGGGTGTATTAAATTGCTTAAATAAACACTTTAGCAATATGCACAGTCTAAACATTTGTTTAAGTTCTTACTCGAGCAGGGATAGTTCACTGCTATTACTTACCTGCTTCAACCCCAGTGACTAACCTGGCTATTTCTCTCTTTGGTATTTCACTTGGTGCACATAAAATTTCCTGATCCAAGAGTTTCTAACAGCAAATCCCTTTAAATACTCCAAAGGCATTGGCTTATAGCAGAGCCCGTGCAAACCCGTCCAGGTAAGGGTAATGTACCTGATGTTTTTGAGATGTCAGTGCTGCAGTTGCCCTTGCTCACCCCTCCACCCTGGGTTTTCACTACATGCTTCCCACTAAATTTTCTATTTTTGAATACTCTGGATTGATATAAGAACCCTTGAATTTATTTCTACTTTAAACTTGAAACTTCTCACCTTATCTAAAGAATGCTGGTAGCAACTGTAGGGAATGCACTGACTGTTTTCCAATAGTCTGTGTTCCTTTGCTGATAACTTTAAAAATATATTGATTTTCAATCTGGAACATGAGATTTTATCATCTCACATTTTTTAATCTCACATTCCAGACAGTAACAGTTTGATTCTCCTGTCATTATGACCTATTCATAGTTTTACTAGGCTGCTGAATAGTTCATGCTGTGTCAGATCTGCTGGTTTCCCTGTAGTAGTTGCATTATAAACCCCCAAGGAAACATATTCTGTATAACAGGTCTGGCTCAGACTGGGGTTTAAATCAAGGTTATAAAACACTCTGCACTGTTGTTTTTTTTTCCCCTGCATTTCTCTTCTTTGCCTTCCTTCCTTCCTTCTTTGCCTTCTTTGCCTTCTTTGCCTTCTTTGCCTTCTTTGCCTTCTTTGCCTTCCTTCCTTCCTT
>VYXD01003802.1:171576-229420 GCA_013397195.1 Hylia prasina
CCCTCCTTCCCTCCTTCCCTCCTTCCCTCCTTCCCTCCTTCCCTCCTTCCTTCCTTCCCTCCCTCCCTCCCTCCCTCCCTTGATGTCTGACTCAACTATTTTCATTCTCCATACAGAATGGGAATCCTCAGGAAAAAGAACTCCAATCTGTTCTCACCATCAGCAAAAGTTGCTGGGATGAACTTGTAGACACATGAGGCAGGCTCAGAAGTAAATGACAATAAAGGCAAGCTCAATTCTCTGCTTCTGCAAGCCAATCTCAGATACCTTTCAGAAACCTCTAGAAATGGAGTGCCTTTAAGGAGCTTTTAGTGGGTTTCTAATCAGAAACCTCACTAAAGCACTGCAGACTCAATACTTAGAGTCAATTGCTTCATGTTTACCTTATAAAACTAACAGCAGCCAAGAACTGGTATCCTTAATTGTATCTTTACTAAAAACTGAAGAGGTAAATAAACCCAAATCTAGAGATAACAAGCACATGCCTATCAGGTAGATTCGCACATAGACCTATAGCAACTGCTCAGCACAGGAGGGAAGCAGAGCTGGAGATTTTGTCAATGCTCCCTTTAATCAGGAGATAAATTAGTTGTGGTGCTCCTGCACGGGTGTATATTCCTGGCCATCTCCACCTGATGCTGTTTCCATGGCATCCCTTTGGCGACAGGTCCTGCAGAGGTGGGGAGAGACTGGAGTCAGGGGTGTGCTGGTACTATCACACATAAATATGATTTACCTAATCTTCAGATGTCAAAAGAAAATGTATAAACGTCAGCCTTGGCTGGCAACAGAAGTTGTAGGTTGGACACTTGAAAATTAGAGATTCAGTAAATACAAGACTATTTTTTAGCCTTGTTTGCTCTCAGTAGATCCCTTCTCTTTTCCCACCAAGAACTTCTCTTTCCAACCCAGAGACAATTTGAACCATTTTTGTTCTGGTTCCAGGAAGTTTTAAGAATGAACTTCAAATATTAATAGAAAGCAAGAAACGGGGCTTGGAATATTTTTTTCCCAAGGACTTATTTGCAGAACAGTAGCAGGATAATGTAATTTATAAGGACATAATAGAAAATGGAAGATGACATTTAAACATGTTTAGTGTCTGGGCAAATTCATAACATGAAAAAATCACTTTGGTTTTCTTTGAAGTTCTTGCATTAAAGCATAGGTTTACTACTGAGGGAATAAAAAAAATGTGGAAGGGTGATAGATATGTTGGTTTTCCCCATCAAAAACACGACATAAAAACATTTTTCATTTGGAAAGCAAACAAGAAAAAACCTCAACTTTCCAGGGTTGAGTAACCCTTGCTACCAGTTTCTGGCACTGTATTTGAATCTAAATGAGAAGTGAACATTGCATTGGTCTGTGTGTTCACCCTCTGTAGCTGCATAGCAAAGAGGGAAAACAAAATTGTTCCATCTCTTTTGATCTAAAAGCTCTGGCTTGTTTTGGGAAAAGGAACGGTAGAGTAGTACAGATGGACCAAGTTAAAAAAACCCAAACATCATGCAATGATTCCTGAAAAATTCCAATTCTATGTGCTCCTTTCCAGACCTATATGTGTAAAAATGACCTTCCATTTCAGAACTGCAAGACCCCACATATCCCAAAGGCAGTCACTCTCTGGTCCTTGTTGTTTGGTGCCTGGAGGGTGGCTGGATGGTGCAGACATCCCATGGATGTGTTGGGAGGATGCATTAGTCCTTTTTCTCACCTCCCTTCCTGTTCTGTGGGACAAGTGCCCTCCTGAGAAAGCCCATTGCTGCCTGATGTGAGTCAGAGCTGCTCCAAGCTTCCCCTTTGAGTTTTGCTTTCTCACAAAGGGTTTCAGTTTCCAGATGCCAATATTTCCTCATTGCTTTGTGGGTGGCAGTGCCCCACCGCATATTCCTGGTGAGGAGACTGGGCACAAAGATGGAAGCTGGGAAGGAAGTTCTGGGAGACAAATGCTCTCAGCTGACCCTGCCATCCCTCTGTAAGGGTAAAGCAGGATGTCAGACCATGCTTCAGCCAGATTTTTCTGCCTGAGGGCCAAAGGGGCTGTTCATCCTCCCCAGCCTGAGTGTGAGCTGAAGACCAGAATGAAAACTTTCAGATGAGGTTCACAAGCCCCTGCTGTGCCATACTTCTGAGTGTTGCAGCATGGCAAGTAGGGGTTTGTTTTCTATAAAGGACCTTCACCCTCCCACCCTGGATATAAAGCTAAATGCCTTGAGGGACACAGCAGGGATGACAATGAAATACCCTAAGTCATTGCAGTAATATCTCTTTGGTCTCCCTGAAAGAGAGTGCCCCACCAACATGCCATGTGTATCTAAAGGAAGTGTAGGATCCTGATGCCCTGCCTGTCATCAGGGGATGTGCCTGGACCCTCCCAGTGCAGCAACTGCAAAGTGCTGCTGGGACTGCCCATCCCTGACCCCGCAGCCCCCAAGCCCATTCCACCAGATTCCTCTGGCAGCAAACGCTTGTTTTCCCTCTGCCCATTTTTTAAGGTGGCCCCTGCCCACCAGGAATCTGCTAATGAACAGAAGGATTTTGTTTTCCCTTTGGGAGTTGGATGGCACCTCTGGATCATCTGAGGGACCTGGATGTGGTGATGTCCATTAGAGGGAACCAGAACTCATCTTTCCAGACAATGTTCCTGCTCATTCCTGTGCATCTGGGAGGGTGCCGGGGTATTGCTGCCAATGGAGTTCTACCACCCAAAGATCTGAAAATTAATTACACGTTGACTGGTGGGTTTAGCTCTTATCTTTAGATTTCTGGTCCTTTGTGCACATGAGACTGACCAGACAGGTTTATCAGATCTTCTGTATCTTTTTATTTTTCATTTGGTAGCACTGTATTCCCTACAGTCATTCTTTTCATTTAAGACCATATAAATGAAGTCACTGCACAGCTTCTGGAAAGAGTCATATATTTGGGAGAAAGCCTATTTTATTAAGTCTGTCATAAATTAAAGATATTTGTGCCTGCGATTACAGTTACAAAATTCATTTTGCTTCTTGTTCTCTTATGTGATTCTTTTATGTCAGACAAGATGGTAATGTACATAAATTATATTTTATATGGTCTGTCAAGCTTCATAGCAGGTGGTGCTTTGTCTTACTACACCGTAGATAGAATGCTTTGAGATCAAAGCATATCTTACTGCACAGGAGGATGCCAAGAGACTCTCTCCTTCATGACAGGTGATAAATGATTTCAACATTTGAGCATGGTGGCTGCCTTCACCTGGAAAATCAGAATTGGCAATGGTAATTAAAGAAACTGTTCATATAGAGACATCAATGCTTGAGTGTTATGAGCAGTCTGAGACTGCTGTGGGGAACAGGGATGTTCATCAATTCATTACAGGCTGGATGGATAGAGCTGGCCTCTCCAGCTCTGCAGACCAGGCCATTAAAATAAGTGTGTTTGATTTACAGCTACAGACAATCTGAATTGCAATTTTACTATTACAAAACTCCAGAAGAGATAAATTATGTTTTCTAATGACATCATTTTCTACAGGAAGGTACAGCATAAATGCAAATGAAATGTTCTGTGAAAATGTAATAATCTCAGAAAAAAACACAGCCCAAATCCTTAGAAAAACAAAGTCATCAAACCATAATATTGCATTTCTGCATCAGAAGCATGATTTTAATTATTTTGAGAATTTCTGGTCTGAAGAAGCAAACCCATCTAGTTTAGACTTCACTATTTGATTCTCTTAATTCAGTAAACTATTGTGCCGTGATGCAACACATCTTACTGCATCAATCACAGAGCCCTGTGCTGCTGTGCTGCTCCAGGCAGGTGTCCTGCTCCACACTGGCCAGCAGTGGATGCTGGTGGTGAGGAGCAGCCAGGCCTGGGGGAGGGCTGATCCTGGGAACATCATCATGGTTTGGAGCCCTGAGGCTCCACAGGATGAGGCACTGGGGTTGGTGTTTGTGCTGGCCAAGTCCTCCTGCCCTCTGTTTTCTGAGGGGATTGGCACTGTGACTTCTCACTGCTGTGGAAGCTGCAGTCCAGACCTGGAGGCTGAAATTCACCCCGGTAACAACAGGGGAGAGATTTGGGTGAAGAAAGGAGGACAGGGATTTCTCCTGCCTGTAAGCAGCTTTAGAAGACACAGTTCCAGAGATGCTTGGTGTCTTGTCTGCACTGCAGCTCCTTGTGCTCCACGTAGCTGAACGGGCTTGATCTACTTCCAGTGTGGCCCTACAGCCTTAACTCTCACTGCAGAAGCACCAAAAGGTGAGTTTGCATGGCTATTTAGAGGTGGCAGCTCTGAGGACAGGCAGCTCAGGCACCTGTGCTGGCAGGGACCAAGGTGCACTTATTGTGTGAGAGCCTTCATTGTACCATGGTCTGCTCTGTGGCATTAAAATGACTGGTGTTGTTGGTTATGAGTGTATCTCTCTTTCAACAACTAGTTTTGAAGACCTCTCATTTTTTAAGTGAGAACATCAACAATGAAAGAAAAAAAATAACAATTCCTGCAGACTGATCATCCCTTTTCTGTGTTCAACAACAGTACAGTTAACTGAAGGTACATGTAGGTGCCATATTCCCAACCTGCAGAGGGTTTTAGGAAGCTCAGAAGACAACCATGATTCCTTCCCAAAATTACCATGAGAAATCAACATCCTACAGTACTACGTTTTAAGCATTGAAACAATTTGATTTATTAGATCAATAAGTATTGAAAATACCAAAATAGGTACTATCACTGTATGGCTGGAAGGGGAAATTTAGTGCTGGTGTAAATTTAGGAAGCTCAGTGATGGAATTCATGTTGGCCCTCCTGTTTTGCAAGCAAGGGATGCAGCCTGGCTGCTTTACTTTGCAGATTGGCCTTTTGAAATGGGAGGGGTGAACTTAACTGGATGAGTCCATCCAGTTCCAAAGCACCACTGCAGATATTCCAAAGAGATGTTCCAGGCTGGTAGGATATTGTGACCTCAACCAAGTCTTACAGAAGCTGTAGCTACCCAGGGTCTCAGTGCAGCCAAGGGAAGGTACAGTTGAGGAGGAGACAAAGCATCCACAAGTTCTTTGGGCAATATATTCCAATGCCTCACCACCCTCACNCTGAAGAGGGGACAAAGCATCCTCACCACCCTCACAGCAAAGAACTTCTTTCTAATATATAATCTAAGCCCTACCCTCTTTTAGTTTGAAGCCATCACCCCTTGTCCTATCTCTATATGCCCTTTTGAAAGTTCCTTTCCAGTTTAAATCTCTTTTTAGGGACTGAAAGGCTGAAATTAGATTGCCTTGGAGGCGTCTCTTCTCCAAGCTGAACAATCCCAATTCTATCCCTCTAATCATCTTCACGTCCCTCCTCTGGACTCTCAACACCAGAGCACCACTTGGTGTGTCAGGTGTTGTATGTGCTGCCAGCTCTCTCCTAGAAGCCATTCCCTCTGGGCAGAGAGGAAATCTTGCCCTGTTCACATAATGACTTCATTTTCCTTATTTGCTAAGGAACCAACATTTCTTCCTGTGGATGGACGTGGAGTGTCTCCAGGGCTGAATTTCTCCCTGGACCACTGATTCTCACAGCAGTGTGCTTCAAACCTCACCCTGGGCTGGGGGTGCAAGGCTCCAGCCCCCCCTGTGGAGATGGGGACAGTGAGGTGTTTCTGTGCTCTCTTCTGCAGTCTAAGGAGTCCCCCAGCCATTTCTGCTGTTGTTCTGGCTCCAGTGTGCTCACCCGAGGGATGAGACCAAGGATGTGACATTTTAAAAATCCCTGATATTACTATGAACTCTCTCTTTCATCTGCACATGCCTTTATCTCCTTCAGTGAGGGTCAGTCCTTCTGAGCCCTTTCTTCTCTTCCCTTATGCTGCCTGCAGCTTTTCTCTCAGTGCTCGTAACCCTGTCAGACCCTTATCAGCTTGTGCAGCTCTGTCCAGCTGAAAATTGATTATTGCCATTTGCCTATGGGTTGGTTGTCCTTTTATCTTGCCCCACAGCATTTTTCATGGCTCCTGTAATAAGCCCCTTGTTTTTAATGGTGTTGTCACCATCCTCCTCTCCCATGCTGTGCACCACAGGTTCATGTTGATTCTTTCCTAGAAAATTTAATCTGTTGTTACTCTTTTCCCAAATGCTGAGCTCAGCTGTGGCTTGCCAAGGTATGTGCACGATATGTGGTTTTCAGTGTTTCCCACTGCAGCAGACTGGGCTTTGCCTTCCATTTCAGGGCTCTTTTCAGTCTCTGTGCATCCTCAGCCTCTTCTGATTCACTTCCTATGTTTGGGAAATCCTCATTCCTTGCTCCAGAGTTAATTCTTCTTCTTGCAGTAGCCTCCAAGTTCTAACCCGGGCAGTAATTCCAAGAGAGGCTCTCGCCAGGGGTGTGTTCCTGAAGCTCCTGGAGCTGTGCTGTAGCTTTGGCTCTGCTAAGTGAGGGCAAACTTTCCTGTTTCCAGCCTCTGTTTGATAACCTCTCATTTATCTTTTTAGCTTGCAGATGAAGTACAGGACTCACATTTCTACAATGATTCCTTTGCCCAGCAGAACTGAAGATTATTTGGAACCACCAATGAATGGCTCTTTCTCCTGCCTCTTCTGCCTTTGTCTTGCAAACTCTCTCACCCTTGACCATGATCACTCTCAGTACACCACAGTTAATATCCTTTTCTGATCTCCTTTTCAACTCCAGCATGCTTCAGCTCTGCCAGGAATTTTTGCACCTCTGGTCTCACACAAAGAATGTTTTCTCAGTTTGTTTTGCTCCTGAGGCTGACTGCTGATGCTCTTGCTAACCCCCTAAAAAATCCCTCTGTTGTCTCAGTTATCACAGCCCAAGTAGCAGCTCGAGAAAGACGGTGAATGCTTTGGCTTTCCTGTCACCTCTCTGTGCCCCAAGCATCCACTGCAGTTTGTAGGGCCCCAGGAACTTGACCAGCTGTGGAGAGTCACTGGCTTTTCTTCTGGTGTCCTTGGTCATTCACAGCACTGGGGCTGCAGGGCACCTCTCCATGTAGAGAGGAATCCAAATCCCTTTTTTCTAAAGGTGATAATGTGGCAGTGGTTCAAAGTGCTTTTCTCAAGCTCAAAGGTACTTAAATTTATAACTGTATGAGTCTTTAATCTCTTTCTTTACCTGAAGCCTGCCTCTGATTTACACTTGCAGTTTAAGGCATATTCTATATTAGAAAGATATTTCTGCTTCTATTCAGAAAAATCCAAAATCATAAAAAATTCCATAAGATGCAGAAGTTTTACTCACACCAAAATCCATAACAAGATCTATTTAATTCCTTATTCTAGGCTAATGTTGTGGTGGAATAATAAGGTCCATATGTCCTTTTGGACTGAATAAAGGGCAGTACTCTGAGGAACTACAGTGAGCTTCACCTCTGCTCTGGACTCCAAGAAGAAAAGCATCCAGCTGACAAGGACCAGGCAGTGGTGGCACCAGATTTGCCCTGATACAAGGTCACAGCTTACAGCAAAAGCCACAGAGCATTGCTGGCTGTCATTAGGTGAGGACCCAGCCTCTGGGCTGTCCCATTCCACTGTCTGAATTGCAGCAAGGTGCAATTTGGTATCTGCCAGAGCCAGCCCAGTATTGCCTTGATGCTGGGTCCTCAGGCAGCTGTGGCTCAGCTCCCTCCTCCAGGAGATCCTCCAGGATCAGAGGGACCTGTGTGTGTCAGTCTGGACACCAGCATGGATTTCAGTGCAAATATGGAGTGCTGCAAAAGCACTTGTTTCCGGCTCTGTCCAGTAGGTGGGAGATTTGACTGGGATGCTGGTGAAGCTGGAATTTTGTTGAATTGGCCAAAATGACCAAATGTCTGAAGACATTTCAATACCTGCAAAGAGGTATTGAAATGCACAGGCTTTGCAGCTAAGGGTGCAGTCTGAGCATCTGACCATTCCACTGTAATGACTTTTGTCCTAATAATAACTTAAATGGTTTCCTAAACATTAACTTGAACTTGCTCAAGGGAATGGCCTTTCTTTCCTTATAATAATTTCACATGAAGTACAGCATGAACATTGGAGGGTAACTGGAGTTAATGTCAATTATGAATCACCAATTTCCTGCTCTAAATAGCATTTCTTCTCAGCAACTTCCCATATGATGAGCTGCCCTGCAGATTTAACCCAAACTGGCTAGCTGAGACTGAATTTCATTTAGTGCTTCCTTTTAAAACATGAAGTGTTGCACAGGGAGTGGCCACACAAACCTGAGTCATAGACAAATGATTTCACTTTAATTTTTCATAGTAATGGCATAGAAAAAATCTTCTCCACTTCGCTTATTGTATTTTTACTGCAAGAAAATAATACTGTGTGGTATTGGCAGGAGACTGCAATAAAATATGGTTGCTATTGTTAGTAGCTGTCTGTATCTTGCCAGGTCATTTTTACAACTCTAAGCAAATTTATGGGTAGTTTTTTGTCATTATGGGAATGTTGTTCAAACCACAATCATAACCAGATATTATCCTGAGGAAGGCAATGATGCTTTTCTCAATTGAGTGGAGATATTCCTACTACCTTAGAGTTTCTCTATCTTGTGCAAGCCACACCAGAAATGAAGCTGCAGTTTGATGCTCAGTGACCTGCAAGCTTCAAGGGGGCCCTCAGGGTCTGACCCTTGCTGAGGGAAGCTACTTCAAGCCACATTTAGGATCCTTAACCCCCAGTACTAATGCGAAATTTTCAGCTGTGCCACTGGATGCTGTTTAGGACTTTCTGACAAACTCTGCCCTCTTGAGAAGCACTGGGGACAGGAATCAGCAGAAATGTTATTGTGTGGGGTTTGGGATAAGGGGTAGAGAGGCCAGTGTGGATGCCCAAGGTGCAGCACACATCCCCCATGTGGGGACGTGGAGATACAAATGTTGGAGAAATTTCCACAGGGAAGCTTCCACATTCTTTGGTACTCAGACAAACATCTGACATATTACAAGTTCTCACAGAGAGAGCCTTTCTCTCTCAGGTGGAAAACATATGCTGCAAATTGCACACGGCACATCAGGTGTCATTATCCCACAGGGTTTGATGCAAAACTTTCCCTGCAGCCTTGGAAAAAAAGTGTGATATCTAACACCAACCTATATGCAACTGTAGATTGTTAGCTGTCAGGTTAAGCATCTACTG
The DNA here is from genome assembly GCA_013397195.1 of Hylia prasina. Taxonomy (NCBI): domain Eukaryota; kingdom Metazoa; phylum Chordata; class Aves; order Passeriformes; family Sylviidae; genus Hylia; species Hylia prasina. Next base: position 180,703 of record VYXD01003802.1, read on the forward strand.
CATATGCTTATAAGATCATTTGAAACAACCTTGAAGGTGGAATTCATCTGCCCTGACCAAGGTGTTCAACAGCTGGACGACTGAATCAGGCTGACTGTTGGATCCTTTTGTTATTTATAAACAGAGACTGCCAAAAGGCAGTTCCACCTCATCCCATCACGAGCAAAATGAGCAGCCCTTCAGGCAGTGCCTGTCTGTGGTTTCCACTGGCAGAGAGAGGAGCCCAGCTGAAACTGAGAGAGCTGCCTGCAGGAAGGGTGGATACACCTCACACGTGTCTGCAGGACTGTTGATCCATGTTGTTGAAATTCAGGGAAACACAGTAGCTTTCCTCCTTCTCCATTAAGTGTCAAACAGAGGCAAAGGACATCAGAGAGGTGCAGCCAGTCACTCCAAATGGGATGGGGACAGGGATCAGGGTGACAACAATCTCCTCTAGGGAAAAGGCACTCCACCTTTCAGCAGCCTGAAGGTAGAACAGATACCTTTACTCTCTTATTTAGAAGTTTTTTGTAGAATTGAGTTGCCTTTTTTCTCTTGCCCCCAATGTTATTGTCTCCCTGCAGCTTTTCATCCAGCTGTTCAAATTAAATCAATTTTAACAGCAAGGCTGAGATCTCTCAGAGAAAACTAAGTTTCTAGACATTTTCTTGGACATGTGAGGAGGTGTGGTGCTTGGACAGGAATGTTGCATCCTATTGCTGTCCTGCAGAGGGAAACCAAAGCACTCACAGTTTGCCTGAGGAGGCAAGAAGCCACAGGATGTGTTTGCTGTTCAGTGAGGGTGTGCTGCCCCTTGCTCAGCCAGCAGTCTTGTAGGGGCTTTTAAAAGCAGTTGAAAAAATAGTGGGAGAGAGCAAAGGACAAAGAGTTTAACTACACACACTCAACAGATGTGGGGATGGTGGTTATGTAGGGGGAAAACCTGAGTGGGTAAGCATGAGGGACATAAGGAAAAAGTTTGTAGGAATCCAGGCTTCCTCACTTGTCCTGTACAAACTATCCACTGGGGCTCCTGGGGAGTGCAGGTCAGCCTGGCTGTGACTTGGGGGCAGGGCAGTGACTCTGCGTGCCTGGATCACTCCCAAAAACCTTCCCATGGCTCAGCATCACCTGCCTCTCCTCCAGACATGGCCAAGACATTGTTCATCCAGGATCTCCCCCTGGCACATTGTTTGCATTGTCAGGCTCCTCAGCTTGTCTTTTTTAAGCACTGAGAGTCCTCAGGAATTTGTCCTTGTGGGAGGTGTGTGATTGTACCTCAAAGGAGGTGACCCTACCTGGCCAACTGCTTCTTCCTGCTGAGGGAGACAGGGGACACCAACTTCTGGTCCTTCTGCAGCTGCATTTTCAAGTCAGCCTAAAGGCTAAGTAATGTCCACAGGCAATATGCCTTTCTGTCTTAAAATTAATAAGCATATAATTGAGTCCTAATTTTCACAGACTTCTCCATAGCAGCCTTATCCCCAGATGACAGGAGCCTTGCTGTAATAACAGTATTTGTGTAAATTACTGAATAAACATTTCCATTTAGTGTTTCTTAACAACACACGTTCATTAACACACATAAACATTGAAAGAAGAGACCCATTTAGTTTACAGAAGATTACATGTGTTTAGATATTTAAATATCCTTGCATAACAAATCTGAGATAAAGCACCACAGGGAGAAAGGTGAAAAGCACTGAGTGTCTAAACAGACTTTTGTGCCACCTGCTCCTTTATTGCTGTATGTGGTTATGTAGTTTTATTTATTGGGAATATTATTTGCCAAATGTTTATTTTTATTATTAAAATGATAAAAAATACTTCCTCTAAGAATTCTGAGTACCTCTTACATATACAAAGTATAAATTCATTATATAAGTATTACATTTTTTTGCTGCTATAGATTGCCATTACAATACCTTCAGTTCCTCCTACATTCACAATTATGAGAGGAATACTGATGGCCAATCCCCAAATATAAACCCTCCTTCATCAGTTCAATAATGGAACAAAGCATGGCCTTTCCCTGAACTGCATTCCTGTGCATCCCACTCCCTCCAACTGCTGCCAGCAAAAGGGTGCAATGTTTATGTCTGTGCATGAGGGTGTATCTACATTTAAAGGTTGTCCTTGAGTTTGTGCTCCTCTCCTGGTCTTTGCAGACACAACCAGCACAGATACCAAGCAATGCCTGTTCTGACAGCATGTTGGATGATTTGGAGGTCTGCTACCTGATGTTTCAGCCTGGGGGAGACTACAAAGTGGCAGCACTGGGAAATCCTTAAGATGAAAATGAAATACTGAGTTTTCTGCACAAGTCTGAATGCATTTCACAACACATGCATGATGGAGAAGTGAAATCCTGCTCCTTTGAAGAGGGAACATGTTGATGATGCCAACAGGGCAAACACTGGGTCCCACTGAACTGCAGCTAATGGCAGTCCAATGCTTTTCTGAGGACAAACATGAGTCTTATAGGTTATATGGTGATGGTGGAATAAAGAATAGGGTGCAGGTCTCCAATATATTTTATGGGGATTGAACTAGGGAAGTTGGCAGAGCTCCATGAAGTAGTGGATCTCCATCTCTTCAAAATTACATCCTGAGATTACAAGGAAGGGATTTATCTCACTGGTTCTCTATTAAAAACAAAACAAAACAACACAAAAACAAAACAAACAAAAAACCCCCACCATATATTTAGTTGAACTGAGTCAGCAGAATATCTATGGTTGTTCACAGAGAGAAAAACTGCTATTGATGTCAATCTGAATTGGGCCTGTACTGAAAGTAATTTGGAGTGGAAACTCTACATTTGCTTCTGGAAGAGCCTAAATTTAGTTTCCCAGCCAATACCTCTGAGATAAGCCTCTTCTGAAGGGAACTCAGATCAGAACTGATGGGAGCAGAATACCTTAAGTCTTCTGGAAATATTATCTTATATCTGGGGTCATCTCAGATGTCTAGTGGTCTTTGAAAACTGAGCTCTGAGCTCCTGTTCTTTCTGCTTTTATTTGTTTCTTCAAAATGTCTGGTTTTATGGGTGGGATTAAGTCACAGCATTTGAGAGAGGCTAAAGATTTATGAACAGCTATGAAAAAGTTATGGGCCACAGTGTTCTTGAGTTGGGGGGAGGCTACATTAGATGTTTCTACTTTTGTGCTTGTGACCATGTGCAAGTTCATTCAGAAGGACACAAATGAGAGCGTCAGTTTATAAGTCACCAGGCTGTGCAGTCAATTAATTGCTGATTAACTTCCACTGGCTGCCAAACAGAGTCTGGAAGCTGAAGATACAAAAATTGAAAGCCACTCTTGCTGATTGTCCTGTAAGAATTTATGTTGTGGTAGCAAACTGCTAAGCACTACATCTCAAAAATACCATTGTTTGAGGAATTATTGATGAGTATGCTTAGCACCCAACAACAACAACAACAACAAAAGAATACAGATATTGTCACCTGCAAATGACACACTGACAAGAAGCCTAAGTGGTGCCAGTGACAAAACCCTAAAGCACCATTTTCAGTGAGGACATGAGTAGGACATCCACTGTGTCCTGGAGAATTTCACCCAGAAGCTACTTGGTCTTGTACATGGGAGGTTCTTAGTGAATGTAACCAGCATATTTAAATCACTTTCTTGCCAGTGGAAAAAGGCACACAACACATCAGTGCAATGACCAAAGGACCAATAGCCTTCATTTTAAAGGAGGGTGTTGGCTAAATTAAAAAAGGTTTCTGTGTGGAGTCTCTCTGTTTAGGGTGAGTGCTGTGCCAGAGCAGCAGTCTCAGTCTGTGGTTACAGTGAAGGTGCTGATGAGATTTGCCACCACCCACCCTGGGTGACCTCAGTGGCATCTGTGAGGAAACAGAGAGCTGGGACACATTTGGTCAGGGAGAGAAATACAAGGTTGACTCAAGAGGCAAAACAATGTAAACACTGAATATGAAGGGGGAAATGTGCAGCAAAACTCGCGTCTTAAGAATTTTGGTCCTAAGTTGTTTGTTTATCCCACCAGTCAAACCTGGCTGTGTAGCAAAGCAAGCCAAAGAAAGTCTCCTTTATTGTTTCCATGATGCTTACTCATCTAAAAGCCATTCCCCTTTTAGATTATTCTATTTTTAAGGCATAATTCCCATCTGTTCTTTGATCTTATACCACATAAGACATTTAGCTAATAACATCATCCATCAAATACCAACTTGCCTTTAGAGTTCAAACACAATTGACACAGAACCCTGTCCATCTGCTGGCCAGTGCCTCTGAACAGATCCAGCTTGTGAATGGCCAGCTATGTTGTCTATTTTTTAATTAACCAGCTTAAGTCTGTGTTTCCCATAATCCTGCAGGATGGCTAGGGGGCACTCCACAGGGAAGTGAAACACCCTTCTCTGTGGAGAAGAGGGTTTGGTGCATCCACAGCTGTGATGTGCTTGTTGTAAGTGGGGTTTTCCAGTGGCTGGAGCCTGTCTTTAGCCTCTCAGGGCATTTTAAAATTTATTTATTTATTTATTTGTTTGTTTGTTTGTTTGTTTATTTTGCATACACCCATATTTTATAAAATATTGTAAGGATATCTTCTTTCAAACTTGGCATTCTTGACAGAAAGGTGTGTAAAGTGGAAAGACGATGTTTTCTTCTCTGAGCAAACTTCTGAGTTTATTTAAGAGAAACTTCAGAATTTCAGGGCAGGTTGCCCAAAGCAGTGGAATTGCAGATTTGCAGACAAGCATTTATACAGAAAATGCTTGCCTGCTTACCCAACTGGAGAGCCAGGGAATGTCAGATGATTTAGTTGACCAATTGTAATGAAGCAGCACAGCTTGAATGAAGGAGATCTGAGATCAATCACAGTTAAAAAAAGCCTAAGAAAAACTGGTTTAAAAAAAAAAAAGAAAAAAAAAAAGAAAAAAAGAGGGATTAATGAGTAATCCAGGGAGCAGGTAGTTTTTCTATGGATATTTTCCAAGTGCAAACAGTTATCAAGTTCTTTAAATCATTGCTGTCAGATTCTTCACTTAGCTCCATTACCTTGCTTCTCAGGGGTTTATCTTGCACATGGTGCATTTATTTAGGAAGGAATTTGATTCAGGATTTATATTCCACTGGCTTACACAGCACCCTTATCTCCAGATCTGAAACAATAACAGCAATTAAAAAAGCGCCTACATTTCCTTCTATTTCCTGGCTTGCCAATAATAAGTCCCTGCAGAGGGGAGCTTGTCTGGTGGTGTTTTGTGATTTCTCAGATAACAAGAGCTTCACATTTCTGTGGAATTCCCATTTGCCAGAGAGCTGCTGCTGCTGCTGCCCTGATTGATATATGACTGCAATGGCACTTTTCCATTTGATATTCCCCCTCTCTCTCCCTCTCTCTCTTAAACAACAGCCCTAACTTTTGTGTGTTGCAAATATAAAAGGCAAGCCATGTGATGGAGGGACAGAGGAACAAAAGCATTTGGAAGCAGCAGGACCTCTTTTAGCTCTCTGAAGAGTTCGAGGGAAGGAAGGAGTGGTGTGTTTTCCAAAGGTAAGCATGCAAATAAGAGATTCCTACAGATTTTAAGTATTACACGGACCTAAACTTAGTGCTTAATCTCTTTATCTGATAAAGACATGTTGTCCTTGTACCATTTTTTAAATTAAACTGTGTTTAAATGCAATCAACACACCTCTAGTCCCTGTGTCTCCTTACCCTTGTGTCCTTATCTCCTGCCTGAAGCTTGCCTGCGTGCGGTCAAATAGGCAGCCCAGGGTGATTCTGAGCAGCTTGGTTAAACACCTATCCTTGTGAGCATGCTGAGCTTCAGTCTGCAGCTCTGTGCTGGTCATATCTGCGTGGCTTTGGGGTGAATGGACGCGCCGGACTCTGCCCTGAATTCGCCGAGAGAGCGCTGGTATCGCCAGCACCCTCTTTGTCCCACCACAATAGGGCTCCGTGGACACGGGCAAGCCTGCTACTTTAAACTTGGACTGTTTACTTTTATCACTACTTACGCCTGCTGTTCTCTTGCCAGTCATCTGCTGGAGCGCTCAGAATAATTTGGAGCAACAGGCAATATTTATTTCTAGCTTTGCGTCTCACGCTTCGCGGGAGCACCCATAATTCGCACATTATTATTTATCCAAACTTCCTCAAGGCTTTCCAATGGACCGGACAGCGCTGGTTGTGGATTAGGACAGATTTAACACGCGCTCTTTATTGGCTGGGAGCTGTGAGGAAAGCCCCGGCGCTTGGCTTTGCCGCGGTGCCCGGGGTATATCTGGTCGGTGTCCGCGCCCGGAGCGCGCACGGGAGGATGCTGAACGACCCCAGACCGCCCGCTGAAGGAGAGAGGGAGGCTCTCCTCCGCTCCCGGCACATCATTTCCCTGTGTGTCAGCGCCAGAGGCACGAGCATGACTGTTCTCTGTTTCTCCGGGACGAAGGGAGGATTTGGCTGCTGCGAGCCCGGGGACCAAGTGTCAGCGTAGTGCAACCGCGAGGCTGCGGCGCTGCCCCGGGAGAGCGCGGCTGAGAAGGGAGCCCCGGCTCCCTGCTGGGGTTCAGGTGAGTGAATTCATCCTATAGAACTTCAAGTGAAGGGGTCCAGCAGCAAAGAACAGAGTAACGAAGACCAGTCTCAGGACTGGGTTAGGTACTGCGGCAGGGTCACACGCAGGTTGTGCTGGGGGGGCGATTTTCGTGTGACAAATCTGGATTTGCATAAGATGGTGTGTGTTTGTGTGTGTGTGTGTGTGTGTGTGTGTTTGTGTGTTTGTGTGTGTGTGCACTGACTCTCGTGGCACTGCCAGGCAGATTTCTTATCCTACCTTGCAAGTTCATTGAAATTTCTCTCACAGCCTCCCCATAACACGTCTTACTTGTTTCTGTCTGGGAGAGACAAGTAGGCAAGGCAAGTAACTCCTTAACGTTTCTGCAGCTCTTTAGAGATGAAAAATATCTTTCCTATATGCTACATGTTACTTACAGTTCCTAAAGGTTTGTAACCGTGGCTGAGAGGAAGGAACTCTGCCTGTTGAAAAAGGACTGGCAAAAGGTTTTTCAAAACCACTAATAGGGCAAACCCACTTGAAGGCAAATGATAATTTAAAACCAACAGTGGGGACAATCTCACTTGAAATCAGTACTTTATTGCAAAGTTATGTTCTAATAGAAACAACCCAGCTGCCTGGTGATGCAATAAGTGTAATAATCACTGTGCTGTTATTTGTCCCTCCTCAAAAAGTATAATAATATCTACATTTTAGGACATGTGCCTCTTATTTTTTCCTCCTTTCCTTTTGAATTACTAATAATTCTCACTTTTGCTCTTGCTGACCTTACTCATATTTGTGAGTAGTTATACACATGAATAATTTCCTGGACCTTAACAGAAATATTTGGTGAGTAACTACTTATCAGCTTGAATCAGGGATTCCCAATGTGACTTCTATATACACTATGATATGTTCTTGCTGCCAAGGAAATCTTATTTTGTATTATAAAACAATGCTTTAAGACTTCCTAGTTAAAAACAAATGTGGAAGGAATAGGTATTTCAAGCTTACAAATGCATTTTGATTTAGAGACAGGGTATAATTAGGGGATGATGATGATTAGTTACAGACTCATTTCTCTACCTGAAGGTGTCCCATGCAGGTTTCCTGGGTTTGTGCAGTGCCTGGTTTGGATCAGACTAAAGTGTGCTGATGACTGGCCTTTGCAGAGTAGGATATTTGTTACAGACAGCCTTGGGTGCAATTTGCAGTAGCAGTACCCCAGGTAGCTCCTTAGGCATGGCTGATTTCCACAAGAGCCACCTGCTCCACTGGAACCATCCCTCATGCACCACTGGGGCTTGGTAGAACTTGAATATTCTTGCCTTCTTGCCTGGCCAGGACTGCAATCTGTCTTGCCCAGGTGGGAGGGAAACAAGCCACTTCCTTGGGAGCTCACACTGGTGCCTGCTGTGACTCATTTGACAGGGAGTCCTCCCATGGTTGGCTTCATTCCCCCTTTCTCCTGGGGCTGGCTTTGTTCCCTTCCTGGCTTGTCTGCTCTCAGATGCACTGGTAAGTGCTCAAGGTTGTCCTTGGAACTCGGAGAGAATTGACTATCTATGGCAAAACTTGCACGAAACCACTGAGACATTCATTTTTGCAACTTGTCTGGTGGATTATTTAACTGAAAGAAAACAAAATCCTCTCTTTCCCCCTCCCCACCTCCCAATCACTATTGTAATTACAATTATAAATATTTGATAGTTGTATTATAACTATTGAAAGTTTCTCTGTCTCATACTCCTTCTGAGTATGAGAAGAGACTTGTCCCTCTGAGTTTTAGGAAGGTTTTTGCTACATGAAACTGTAGCCCCCTGTCATTTGAGCAATCCACCTCTGGAAGTGGCCACATCAAAGAAAGGCACAAAGACCCTGTGGCAGCAGCTACGGGGTAACTTGCTGGAGCAAAGGATTTTTCCCTAACACCATCCACTGAACCCTCAGAGTCCTGAGGGTTTATAACCCTTCCAAAAACTCTCCAGAAATGAAGCCCCTGTGACTGTAACCCCCCCCATACACAACAGGTCCTTTGGCTGAGCCCAGCTAAACTTTTGCCCTCTGATATCTTGTTCCCCCGGATCATTGTCGCTTGTGTAAACACGTGTTTCTTTTCATCAGTGTTAAATGTTCTGCCTCTCAGCTCCCCTGCCCTTCTCCATGTCCTGGTGTCTCGGGATGGGGTGAATAGCCATGTCCAGATCACCTTTTTTTCTGCTGCCTGACTTCACACTTGACAGTCCTTCTGCTGAAAATCAAGTCAATGGCAGGAGAAAGGTTTGGTGGGTCAGGTTAGCTCAGGTGTCTGAGCCAAGAGCACCCCACTTTGACCACACTTCTGTGCGTGCATATGAAGGGATATTGCAGTCCCTGCTGTCTGTGATCAGCTGTTATTTCCTTTTTATATGTGTCAGTGTGGAACATATTAAAATTTCTCAGTAGTGGTATGTTTGGAATCCCTCTGATGCCCCACCTCTAACTTAGCAGAACAATAAAAGCAAGGTTGTAATAAGCCTTTGAGCAGCTGGTCGTCTATATATTCCTCCTTTTCTCACATAATCTAATTCAAACTATTATGTGGGTAGCAGTGGCACTACCACTTCCAGACACCATCAGTCCTTGTCCTGTTTGCTGGAATTTCATTGTGTGGCATGGAGATCCTTTCTACTACAGGCGAGTGTAGCCTCTCCTATGGTGTGAGAGTAGGGGGCTGCTGGTGCCATGGAGACACTGACCCCAGGAATTCCTCCTCCTCATTGCTATTTTTCAGCTTCTCTTTGTTATTTTTCTAGTTGCATCAATCATTTTTACGGCTCACGCTTGTCACATTTTCGTGCTTGTTATTACTGAGCTGCAGACTGTGTCGGGCCGAGGCAGCACAGGTTATGTTGCCCTTTAAGACATGTGGGTTGAGGATCTGAGTTAATGCCTCAGCTCTGGTTTGGCAAAGGTTAAGCATACCATGGCAGTGACAATCACATTGCTGTCATAGCAGCACGGCTCAAAGGGAGTGGGACCCAGGGCAGTGCTGCTCCCCTTGTTAGAAGACACAGAATTGTTACCATGAGCCAAATATTTAGGTTCCCTAATTATCAGAGGATGAGGTATATGGATGGTGGTCCGAATGTTGCCTGTGTGTAAAAGAGGAAAGGATTTTGCCCCTGGGGTCAGAAGAGAGGGAACATCCCCTTCAATCATGTGCTGTCTCCGGCATGCATAACACTCTCTGCTGGTCCCAGTGGCAGGGATGTGTTTGCTTAGGGTTAAAGAATAAAAAGACTCATTCCTCCTCCTGCATCTATTGATAACTGCAGGCCTTTGAGTTGGCTGGAAAATATGCAAAAGACAGAGAACAAAAGCTGCCCACCTGCTTGTAACACACCCCCAACAGGTAGAGGACACATGCCTGAATGCCCTAGACCTCTCAGCAACTTGTAATTTGGCCAAGAGTAATTTTGCCTCATGTTGGGTCATAAGACTGAAGTAGAGGTAATTACTGAAGCAAATCCTATAGCTAATGCTTGGCTGGGAACACTTGCACTGTAGCCAGCAGCCACCCTGGCTGGTTTGCCTCCTGAGAAGGATGGGCAGCCCTAAACTGCTCAGCTCTGCACCTGGTGCTTCACCAAGGAGTAATCCCAGCCAGCACCCTCTGGACGGATGATCAAGTGGAAAATTGTATTCCTCTGCTGTCTGGGACTCGAGACCATGACTACTCTGATATTCAGTGAGACACAAGAATAAAGAAAGAATCCAAGGCTGGCATCACCTCACCATTAAAAGGCTCTACTCCCTCATTAGAGAGATATCCCATGCATGCCCCTAATCAATCTATTTAAAGCTTCCTGGAAGCAGGAAAAGGAAAGAATAAAAATACAAGCACTCTTTTGTCCCCCAGTAGTTATTCTTTGTGAGAGCATTAAACCCTTTTCTCCACGTTGGCCTGTGCCTGTCTGCTGGCCGGGCTCCAGCCCGCAGTACCCACTGGAGTTTGTTATTTCAACCACAGAGCAGGAAGGCACCTCCTGCTCCCCCTCTCCAGCTACCTGAAGGGCTGGAAATATTCTTGGGAACTTCAAAAGCAGAGGGAAGTTCAGACAGCTCAAGTGCCATTCAGCTGGATTTGTTCCATCTCATGCACCGGGTCCCCGCGGCTGGAACACTTTTGGGGGTTTAAGGAGCCCTGGGAATCAGTCCCATGAATGCTCACCCCACGTGTGCTGAGGCTCCCAGGGTGCCTCCATCATGTTTGCTGCAATTGCCATGTTGCTTCTTATGCTTCACATGCCACGGTCTTCCTATTTTTTTTTTCCAATCTGCTCACAGTCACAGGTATGCATCTCCAGAAATATTAAAAGACTTAAGGAAGTCTCACAATAAAAAATGGTTTCCAGGAGTTTCTCTCAGCACAGCCTAAGTAGGACCAGAAGATGGACTCCTCCACCATGGACAACCAGATGAAGAGGCTTAAATTTCCTTCTTTGGAGCTTGTTTACTTTCTCATTGCCTTTTTCCTTCCCCTCTCCTCTTGCCCACCAGCTGCTGCCGGCTCTGACCAGGAGCGTTTGTTGTTTGTGTACCCTCTGTGCAGTCACACACTGCCCTGCTGTGTAATGGATGGATGGAGCTCCTGGACCATGGATGAAGAGATTTCCCTTGGCATGGAAGGGAACAAGCTCCACCACAGCTGGATGTCAGTTGAGCAAACTAGGCATGAGATGTTGGGGGAACATTCGCTTATTTAGACCTGTAAGGGTCTCACTCAAAATATTTGGTTTGGTATTTGCCTTGCCTCAGGATGTGAAGAAACCTGTTCAAATGTTGTGTGGAGGCATTTCTCAGGCACCTGGGGTTGCCTGTGTTCACCTGCTTCTGCCCAGCTGCCCTGTGGCCACTCAGTGGCTCTGTCAGGTGCTTTGACAGGCAGCTGCAGAGTGAAGTGAGGATTTTTGATTGCATACACAGGAGGCCAGCCCCTTCACTGCTGGCACAGAAATGGCCACTGTAAAATAGCTAGGTAAGAAGATGATTGCATTTATTTACAGAGCTAAAAGATACCCTGGAACTGACAAAGGCTCTGAGGTGGTTCTGCAGAAGGCAGGGTCAGACACAGCCTCTCATCTGGGGTTGCCTCTCATCTGGAATGGCTCTGGTGTGATTCAGTCCCACAGCTCTCAGTGCTTCCCAAGCTGTTCCCAGGCATGGTGTGGATAGCTGCATGGGCTGGAAGCTATCTGAGTGCTGTGGGTGCTGAAGGATCTTTGGGAACAGACCATGCTGCCTTTGTCATGGCAGTTGAGAATTTAACCCTGCAGAGCAAACCCTTGCAGAGCCTGAGTGAGTAATTTGCCCATCACGGTTGTTTCCATCCCAATCCAGATCTTGGAGAGTGAAGCCGCCAAATCCTTATCTTTCTGGAAAATCAAAACTTTTCTAAATTAGATAAAGTTCTTGAGAAATTCCTTTTTGACTCATGAAGAACTTTGTGGCTTTTTTTTTTTTTGTCAGAACAGCAGCAGTGAATTGACACACACGCACATATATATGTACAAATACATGGCTTGTGACACGTTTTTAGGTCTGGAGTTTGGAGAAACTGAGTATTCTTGCAGCTTTTCTGTTTACATAACAAATTCAGATTGAGGGAACCACATGGTAGGATCCAAGTAATTGTGTTTACTAAATAAGCACAGCATGCAAGGCCAGGCTTAAGTTATATACACACACTGCTGCTTCAACGGGATTTTGGCAGCCTCCAAAACACAAAAAGCATTGAGTGACTTAAATGGTGCCCTCATCTCCAAGCAGGAGTTTCAAACATAGAAAATGCCCAGCAAATGAAAGCCAAGCTGAACATACGTGCATGCCTAACATGGGGGGGCTCAGGGAACAACTAAGTAGAAGTATACCATACAAGAGCTTTTCCACTGCTCCCTTCCTACCTCCCAGGGTAAAAGCTCTGCAGATCCAATGGACCTTTGGAGAACTGCTCAGCTCTTTATTTTTTCCAAGATACATAGCAAAAAGGGAACTTCTGTTTACGTTCTCACAAAGTGCATGGCTAAATAATTCCAGATGATGGAATGTTCTTCTGTCCTTAAAGCAAAACAAGACCTCAGCCTTCACCACTCTCTAAATGATATTAAAACTATGATAGGAAATCTTTATTATTCAGAAAGCAGTTAATAAGAATGTGGAGTTGGAAAAATAACTCTAACTTTGCATCTATATCCATGTGCAATAGTCTTAGACTGTATGTTAATATGGTTTTTCTTTGGGATGTCTTCTATTCCTCTGTTCTAAGACTTCTGAAGTTTTTAGGTTAACAGCTGTAGCAGTTTTAGGTAACAGCTGTGACAAGCTTTGGTATGTTATGTCTCTATGAAATCCTGAAAACTAGTTAAATGGAAAGGAAACTAAGCCATTGTTAACAAATGTACTTCTTATATCTCAGTAAATTCTGAAAAAATAGTGGAGTGATTTTCATCCACTGTTAGGCCTTATATTTCTGTAGCAAATTTTCAGCCTGAGGATATGAAGTCACATTTATATCTTTTTCTTTACAGGATTCTCTAAAGAGGGAGGGTTTAGGTTTCCTTTTTGTTAGCTTGGCAGATGAGCTATCTACCACAGTTTTTGCATGAAAAGGAAGTGATGAAAAAACTGCTGAAATAGAAGAAAAACTTTTCTCTGTGAAATTGTTGATTTTAATTAAAGAAAAGTGTATTTTCCAAATGTATAAAAACGTCATTGTAATGATGATTTATGATCACAATTGTACTTGCTTCTGTGTTTTGGACAGAAGTATAGACTGGAAACTACTTATGCCAATCCTGATAGCATGTGCTATCTAGGATTTTAGAATTTCAGACAGCATTTCAAAAGGAATGCGATTTTTAATTTAAAAAACCAGTAATAATGCTAAGTTCAAATGAAATGCAATAGCACAGTGTCAGCCAGAAATGGAGAATATCATGCCAACATACCTCATCACGGTGATGTGCCTAAGTGAAAATATTTCAGCTTCTTTTTACAGAATCAAAAATCTACACCCTAACTTCCATGTGTTTAAATGTCCCTCTAAGACTTTTTCTTCCATATGTTATATATAGAATATGTGCTTGAAAAAATGTGTGTGCATGCTTCCCATAGGTATGTCAGGAGATACACCTACACATTTTACCAGCATGTCTATAAACAACTGTAACCACTTCACAAGAAATGGATCACATTTACAATGGTTTTCTCTCTTTTTTCTTATAAATATGTGATGATTTTTACTTCTTTCAAAGTAGTGTTACCAAAACGTGCTAAATTTCTTTGTTAGTGGAGTATCAGGGCAATTTTGAAAGGTTGTGGAAGTGTTAATAGTTTTTGTACTGTGCTTATCCTGAGGAAGGTACAGCCATGTTCCTTTTCTCACACTTTTCCCTGTGTCTTTCTCAGAGTGTTTTCATGAGGCAGACTCTGTGTCATACAATTATTTCCTGAAGAAAACTAGGGTGATAAGCCTTTGAAAACTGAGCCAGGACTTCAGATTTCTCTCACTGTATTAAATCATACTGATCAAAACCATGGAAAGATATTGAAGCACAGAATTAACAGTGGGACGGAGAGAATGGGAAATGGGGATCCCTGGGTGTAATATCACATGAAATGAGACCGTCTAATATCAAGTAAATTTATTTGGACAGAGAGGGAATTACTGGGTGTGTAATAATGATTAACTATGTTGGAGGGAGACCTTGCCAAGCAGCATGTTTTGGTCAGCCTCTTTATAAAAAAAAATAGGAATGTAGGTAAAAGGTTAAACATGGAGAAAAAAATAGTGCATCCCTCCTCCTGTTAGCTAATCCTTGGGCATCATCTGCATGAACTGGAGTAGCACAGTTCAGGGAGGGAGTCTGTTCCCAGCTCCCATGACCAAGAGACTTCTCTCCTAGGCTGCTGAAAGGCTTGGAGGGATATTTATTGACATGAATGAGGCTGTGCATAAATGCATCTGAGATCCTAAGTGTTTAGTGTTGTTTGTTTAAGTTCTTTATACTGCAAAGATGTAGTATAATTTTAATGCCCCATTTTCTGAGGAAAATATACCAGGTCATATGTCAGACTCCGGGAAAAAAATATATTGTCACTTAAATCCACAGTCACATAATTTTTCCTTTCCTTCTTAAGCACATGGATAATAGCCTGAAACAACAACAACAAAAATGTCTAATACACAGAGCATCTTTGTCTCTCTCACACACAGAGCATCCCTAATAACATTTCTTCCCAGCGTGAGACTTTGGATGTCACATCTGCGCCATCCCAACTTGGATGAACTCTGGAAGAGTTTGTCACTGCTAGACACTCCTCTCACAGAAGTGCTGGAGGAGGCTGTAAAGCAATATACAAATCATCAAGCACTCTGGTGGGGAGGCTGTTTGGGAGATGAGTATCTAGGTTTAGAGGACTGCCAGCAGACCAGAAAACAGTTTTGAAAGAGGCTTGCATAAAGCAATAAAGGCACACATCAGCTCTTACAATACTCAAGAGGCTCTGCTGGAGCATTTCTTTGTGAGTTGGGAACTGTTTTATCTTAAGTTTCTCCAGAAAGCCTTTGCACTTTTTTCTGTACTGATGAGTATCCTTTGACTATCCTTCATAGCGCTGTGTTTAGATGGATAATTCACAGCTCTTTCAAGTTATATCTGTTTGTAGTAGAAGTGAAATTAATCTCCCAGTTGGGACTAAGGGCTTTGTGAGAAGGATCAAGGGACTGTGAAGAAGCAGCTGATGGAGATATTCTCCTTCCCCTGCTGGCACAAAGCTCAGGGCAGCGTTTCAGGGCCTGTCCTATACCTCTTTCCTGGAGAATCTCCTGATCTCCAACATGAATCAGAAATCCAGATGCCTGGGTGAATAGCCATATGTCTCCACCTGAATATATTTCTTCCCAATTGATAGCTGGGACAGTACTTGGATATTATGGAATAACAAATGTATTTTTCAGGTGCTGCTCTTTACTGCTGGGAAGAGACTGACACCAAGCAAGTACTTCCTGACAAGTAAGCAAGCAAAGCCTGTCCATGTGTGTGTGAGAGGGTTTGGTGCCCAGAGGGCAGAACAGCTCAGCCAGAGGCCTGGGAAGTTCCTCATGCAGTGCAGGTCTGGGCTCAGCAATTCGCTGGGGGACAACTTTGCTCGTGCCTTGGTTTGGACCTTCAGCATCCCTCCACTCTGGGGGCATTCCCACTGCCAGGCATCTCCAGAGCCACAGCTCATCCTGCCTGCAGCCTTTCCATGAGCTGCCTAGGCCACACATTCCCACCTGGAACGTGGAAAGCAGCCGAGTTTTGCCCCTCTTTGACACTTCGAGTGGATGCAGAGTCTTCTTGATTTGCAGAAACTTCTGATGTATTACTAATCACCAGTTTTGAGGGGAACACAATCACCAAGTGGAAAAGGATGGCATTGCACTACTTGTGATGTTAAAAGTCAAAAGGTTCTCCCTGAAATGATAGAACAATGCTAAAAGTAACCAGGCCTTGACATCTCCTTCCTTAAGGCCATATTCCCTACCTACTGTGTGAGTTGTGCTCATTCTGAGCAGGTATTTTGGCTAGCAAAGGTCCTGAGCACTTTAATATTATTTATGTCTATTTTCTCCAGAGGTCTTTTTTTGCTCAGGATTGTGATTTATGTTGCTTTTATTCCAGCTGTGCAGGAAATTCTTTGATGGATTAAAATCTCATCAGACTCCAGCTTGAGAAGGAGAATGACAGCTCAGACACTTACACCAGGCTTTTCACCGTCCTGGAAAGGAACTGGCTTCCAGAATTCGGAGGGTTTTTGATGCTCTACCTCCCTCTGCTGTTACCAGCGAGAAGTTCCTCGACAATGGGAAATCATGTACTGGCGGCTTCGATTTCCATGCTCTCGCTGCTGGTGATGATGGGAGACACGGACAGTAAATCGGACGGGTCCTTCCTGATCGACTCCGACCCCAGCCGCTGTATGAGGCACCACTACGTCGACTCCATCAGCCACCCCCTCTACAAGTGCAGCTCCAAGGTAAGGCCTCCCCTCCCCTCCTCACGGCCCGATACTGCCAGGGAAGAGTTGTTAAAATGAGCCATTCTGGGTGATTTTCTCTGATTTTCTTTAAATTCCTATCTAGCAGAATCTAGCAGCAGAGACATGCAGATGTGAAGACATCTTGTGTGTACATAAGAACTGGGACTGGAGAGAAAGGCTCTTGACTCGCTTTTCACCTTTTCAAAAGGAGAAATTCACAGTGATGGTAAAGCATGCAGTAAATGACAAGATTGAATGGAGTGCCTTTGGGATCTCAGTTGATGGTCCCAAGGAGACAGGGTAGTTTGGAAGTTTAGATCATCCTGGTCACCCCATCCTTCAAGTGAATGTTTAATCTGGAGCAAGTTCATAGCTACTACAGGTGAAGTACTGAGATAAAGAATCAAACTGGAAAATGGGAATTAAAAAAGATTGTGATGAACATTGCTTATTTTCTCCCTGCCCATCCCTTTTCAAAGCAGAAATATTTTCATTCAGAATGACACTTGGATGGTAACTGTAGAGCTTAAGAGCAGACAGAAATACAAGATCAACTTTCATTTGGGATATCAAGTCTGAAAAGTTTTGTGTCAAAATGGTTTAGCAGCCTGTGCATGTAGCCTACAGCCATTTATTTCATTGTGCGGAGTAAAAGAATTGGGAGAAACAATGGGAAAATCCTTGCTGGTCCCTTTTTTCTTGTCCTAATTTGTTCTGTCTGAGTTAACACAGCCTCTACATTCAGCTGACTGGGCTATTCCTCTGTCCCATGGGAAGGGGCTTTGCCTCAGGCACTCACATCCCAGGATTAAGGAAAGGGAAGGAGTGCCAGCTCCAGTGCTTCTGCCAGCCCTGTATTGGGTAAGAGAGGGGTGGCAGGCTGGTATGTGACAGGGTTTGTCACAAGAGGGGTGCCTGCCTGGTGGCAAGCCCCAGCAGCAGGGATCCTGGGAGAATTTACAAGGAGAGAGGATCCAGAGTTGAGATGGATGCAGTGCTGGCTGCAGACACCCCCAGATGCCCTCGTGTGCAGAAGGAGTTCCCATAATCAGTGCAGGGGTGAGGGAATGCCACAGGTAGCTGCAGATCATAAAAACTAAAATAAAGCATAGAGAAGTGTCCACAGAAAATAGGACCTGCTGGGTGCTCTGAGCACCAGGACAGCTGCTGCCCTGGCCATGCCTCTGCAGCCAAGCTCATCCTGTGCCTGCTCAGCAGAGAGGGGCTGACAGCCTCAAAAGTGGGCACAGGGAGCCTGCTCTGCTCTGGGCTGCCTTACGCTGCTCTCTCAGCAGTGCTGTCTGCTTTTGCATAACCATGCCTGATTCACAGCAGTGGGAGCCCAGAGACTTTTGCCCTACTTCTTCTGAATCCAAACAGTAAAATAAGGCATTATTTGAGATTCAGGAGAGGTCCTTTGATTTGCTTTTAGGCTAGACTAAAACTCCACACCATCTGGGAGACGTGGCATTAACACAGAGAACTGCAGAGGTGCATCTCTTTGTGCAATATTGATTTTATTGCAGTTGGCTTCAGCAAGAGAAAAAAGTGACAAAGTGTAGGTGTGTGGGTGGTGTGGGTGGTTTTCATTTACAGGTATCTGTGCGCCATCAGTGCTCCCCTCTCTGCACTTCTCTGATCACATGTTAGACCTACGAAGAGGAAGGAAGGGAGTAAGGGAGGGAGGGAGGGAGGAAGGCAGGAAGGCAGGAAGGCAGGAAGGCAGGAAGGCAGGAAGGAAGGAAGGAAGGAAGGAAGGAAAAGAACCCATTGAAAGTTCACTTTTTTTGGCATCTCCAATGACAGAGAAAAGCAAAAAAGCAATCAGGCCTTTAGGAGTCGGGCTGGTGGAAATGAGAACACAGAATGCATTGTAATGAAAACCATATCATTTCAAAACTGAGCTTTGTGGAAAAAAAGTTGTTGCCATAAACATTCACAATTCTGGCTGCAAAAGTCAGTGATTCTTTTCAAATCAAGCCCTTAATGTTTGAAAATATTATCACATATTTTGGCTTCCCAAATTCCACAACAATTTCAAGAAAACTTCCATAACAATACTGTGAATTGTATGGACTTCCTTATGAAGTGGAAAATGAAAACAGCTTCCATACAAAGTGAAATAATTTCCTGGAAAACTCTCTTAATCCAAGCTCCATTTTTTGTTGTTTGGGGTTTTTTTGTTTGTTTGGGTTTTTGTGGATCTTTTTTTGTTTTGGTTTTTTTTGCTTTTTGGTGTTTTTTTTGGTTGGGTTTTTTTGTTTGTTTTGTTTGGTTTTGTTTGGTTTGGTTTTTGTTTTAATGTCTTGGGTACCTGAATCATTCTGGTAGACATACAGCTTCTGTTCTGGATCTAGTACCATATAAACACAGAGGAATATTAGACATGCTAATTAAAGCTAGATGCAATGTCTATTTATATATATATTGTGATAAAATGTAACCAAGACAAAAATAGGAAAATTCTGTGGGAGTAGCTGTGGGAATTGTGGTACCTCTTGTTTAGACCAAGTTTCCATTGTGGAAGCTTGGACTTACAGTGTCAAGCAGACACTTTGCCCTTTTTTGGGGTGATAGACTAGTTTCACTGAGATATCCTTTCTCACTCCACATGTTTTCCCTTTTGGTGCAGTGTAGAGTTACAGAAGTTAAAAGTGGCTTCAGAAATTGCAAGACATATTATGTTTGCTGTCTGTCCTGGTTGAAAAAGTATTATGTCCACTGTGGTTCTCTGTGGAGGCTGCCAATTGTACCCACAAGGGAAGTCGTTTTGTTAAACATCCAGCCAATATAATTTAATCATTAAAATCCCTTTTGCTTATGGCCTCAGGCAGGCGATGAAAACAGTTTTCCAAATCCTTTGGAAACAAAGTCTATTATAGTAACAAAACGTACAAAAGAGACACAAAAGAGGGATGGAAGAAAGCCATTTGTTTCAGAAAAGCAGCATTTTCCTTTGTCTTCAAGGAAATGTTTGTATCAACTCATGAGGTATTACTTTTCCTGACTATATTGGATTTACCCTGACCTCTGTCATGGAGACCCACTGCTCTCCATCAGTGTGCTGGGTTCCCTCACTGCTCCCAGAGCCTCCTAAATTCTAGTTTTGGCTGTCACAAGTGCTTTGTCCAGATGTGCCAGAAGTGTGCTACCACTGACAGCCTCGCACTAAAGAATCCAGCCCAGGGAGACACAGAGCAGATGGAGAAAGATTTAGCAGATGTTTGAAGACATTTACTCCTGAGGTAGCTCAGGAGATTTTCAGTAATGCCTGCTTGCAGCCAGGCCAAGGGAACTGTGTGAAAATCTGTTCTCAGGCATCTCAGCCCATCTGCTTTCAGGCTTCAGCTTGCTGCTGAAGGTGCAGAAGAGAGGACTACAAACACCATTAATAACAAACCAGTTCACAGCTTCTGGATTTCCAGAACACAGCCCAAAGGATCAGAGTCAAATACTGCCTCAGATTCAGGTTGCTCTCTTTTGTACCTGTGAGACCATTGACTTTAAATAATAATGATAATGATAAGAATAATGATAATGATAATGATAATGATAATGATAATGATAATGATAATGATAATGATAATATTCTTCCCCAGCTGCTCATAAGCTCACGTGGTTCCCTTGTTGTAGGACACTATGCTTCTGGATCCAGCCTTGCAAGGTGACATGCACAAACTCACATGTGCAGGGGCCAAGGAGAGCCAAGAAGTGTCAGGTTATAAAATACCCACATGTTTTTACTATATATACACACCCACTGTATCATTGTGCTATGCCATCATAGCATTACTAATTATTTAGGTGATAATCTCTATTACACTATAGTACACAAAACAATAAGCAGCGGGGCCAATTGATTAAAAGGCAAAGCAGAGCTCTCAAAGTAGATGCTATTTCCAGCTCATTTGCACACCTGCCAAAATCCATTGGTGCTGCTGTGGATTTATGAAGGGGAAGGTAAATTTTGGTTAGGATTTTAAGTAGTCCAGAAGGTTAGAAAACTATGAAAATGGGAAATTTGATGGGTTTTTTAGCCTGAAAGTTCAACTTGATAACCTTGGGTTTGTGCCATTGGTAAGAGTTTACATAGTCATCCAAAAGCAAGGCATAAAACCAACATCATGTGATTTTATATTACATAAAGACTTGCCTTAATCTTATGAAAAATGAAGTAGCCAGCAAAATTTCAGGTTAAAATTAGAGCCCCCACAGATTAAAATAAGTTTCTAAAGACAAGGCTTAGAAATGATGAATTATAAATTGTAAATTTTAAATTATAAATTATAACTACAATGGTACACTGACTAAATATTGTCTGGGTTTGCATTAGGAAGCCAGCTGTTTATGAGAAATATATTGGGACAGAGATATTGGCACATCAGATAATTCTATCCTATAATTACCCTGGACAACTCTTCTCAAGGCCTGCCAGTTTCTTGAGGGCATATTTTATTTTTATTGGCATTTCTGAAAGTATCTGCAGATACAGGAGCAGACGCATGCCATAAAACTTCTTAGGGTAACAGTACCAGAAAGTGACTGAATTTCCAGCTCTGACTTTACCCATCAGAAGTCAGCCCCACCATACAGCAGTGTGTGCTGTCACATTTGGGCTGGAATCATAGAAATGATTGCTTGGAAGGGACTCTAGGGATACTCTGAACCCCCCAAAAAGCAATTTCTGGCTGCTGTACATCCCCCTGTACCACTGCCGAGGAGAGTTCAACTCTGTTGTCTTTGAAGCCTTTAAACAGGTGCTGTTGCATTGCTCTTCACCTCCAGAATTTATTGGTGATCTCCAAGGTCTGTTCCAACCTGGTTAATTCTGGGATTCAGCCAAACATTTGGGAACAGCCTGTGACAGAGGGTGCACAGTTTGGTCAAAGCAGGGGACTTAACAAGAGCTGTCAAGGTGCTGGGAAGGAAACTACTGGGTTAAATGTCCCAATCTGCTCCTTTCCTTTGCAATACAGGCAGGATTAGATACCTGCATAGCTGGTGTTTAATTAGATACCTCCACCTGCCTGCCTGGGAAGTGAGGTTTGTTTACCAAGGGGAAAAAGTGGATCTTTATCTGTGAGTAACGGGGTGACAGCACCGCAGTGATTGTCCCTTTCATGTTCTCTATACACTAAAGACTCTGCTATTAAGGAGCTTGGTGTAGCTGATAGGTGTGACTCAACAATACATTGAAATTTCCCTCCCACCATATTAGTGCCAACAGCTGAGGTTAATTTATGTATGAACATGCAGCACCACAGGAAGGAGGCCATAAATTTATCCTACAAATCTTAAAGGATGACAGATCTGTCAGAAAGCAACAAAAGCCTGTCTCAAACTAAGAAGCAAGATGGTACCAAGCACAGATCACCAGCTCATGACGACATCCTCTTTGTGACCTATGTTGACTGCAAGTGTAGTTGTTAATATACTAATACATTAATTCATTTTTAAGCAAAACATTTAGCATGCAAGTACTCTTGGAAGAGTAATTTTTAAGCACTTTACAATGGATGATCAGAACCTTTCCCATGGACACAGACAGTGCTAGCATTTCCTATGTGATTTCAGGAATATTCTTTCTCATATCTCATCTTTCCTTACAACTCTGACTAAAGAGAAAACTAAACATTTGCTATACCTGCTTGCATAACTTAGAGATTTGCAGCCAGTTGAGCTCGTGTAATGAAAGAAGCCCAAAAAGGTTTAACACTGTAAAATATTTGCAGTCACATTTGTAGTTGTTCATTCGGATTTTCTGGAAAAAAAACATGAGATCTGTGCAGCATGGTTAAAATGTAATGTTCTCCCTTGCTTATAGGAAAGATTACAACTGTTTTACTGCCTACTTTAGATGACATAATAAGCTGATATTGAAGTTTATGTTGGTTAAGCAAAATTAGCTGACATGGATTTAATATTTCCATCCCCATGAAAGTAAAGGAGTCTGTTCAGACTTGTACAACACCCGTTATCAAGGTGGTAACAGCTGTTTCTAACACATCATTTGCTGAGCTTTAGAGGGCCCTTTCCAAGATTTATGTACTGCTTAATGCTGTATCTCCTCTGCTCAAGGGGTTGTTGGGGAATAGGTGACTGCTCATGGACTTTCCTTCCTTAGTGCCTCCTGTTGTGTAAGTTACCTTGTTCTGGTGACAGCTTTGAACTCAGAAGAAGAAACCTGGAGCCACACTGTTTCTTGAAAATCTCAGTAGGGAATCCTCATATGTGGCAATCAGTTCAACTTCTTTTACATTTTCACTGCCTTATGCTACAGAGTGCATTTTATATAGATACAACTGATGCAATGATATATAGATACACATATAATTCCAAATACATGTTCAGTGTGATCTTTGTCAAAGGAGTAAGCTAGGAACATACTTCTTTAAAGCAATAAACTGAGCATCTTCTTTATATTTCTTTATATTTCTTTTTATTTCTTTTTATTTCTTTCTATTTCTTTCTATTTATTTTTATTTCTTTTTATTTTTTATTTATTTGTCTCTGATTTCTCCTCACGAGTCCCAGGGTGGAGTTAAACCCTCTCTCATTCCGTGAGCTTTGTGCCCTATAAATTTCCAGNAGGAACATACTTCTTTAAAGCAATAAACTGAGCATCTTCTTTATATTTCTTTCTATTTCTTTTTATTTCTATTTCTTTCTATTTCTTTTTATTTCTTTTTATTTCTTTATATTTATTTATATTTATTTATATTTATTTATATTTATTTATATTTCATTTCTTTATATTTATTTCTTTATATTTCTTTATATTACTTTATATTTCACTCTACATGTTCATATATCTAACTTGAGACATGAGAACCAGTTCTGCTGATCACTGGTGAGTATACTCAAAACACTGGTAAATACCCAACCAAAGAATCAGCCTGGCTGATGATTTAAGGGCTCGACTGCCATGGATCTGGACTCAGCAAGCTGCAGTTGNAGCTGATAGGTGTGACTCAACAACACATTGAAATTTGCCTCCCACCATATTAATACCAACAGCTGAGGTTAATTTATGTATGAACATGCAGCACCACAGGAAGGAGGCCATAAATTTATCCTACAAATCTTAAAGGATGACAGATCTGTCAGAAAGCAACAAAAGCCTGTCTCAAACTAAGAAGCAAGATGGTACCAAGCACAGATCACCAGCTCATGAAGACATCTTTGTGATCTATGTTGACTGGAAGTGTAGTTGTTAATATACTAATACATTAATTCATTTTTAAGCAAAACATTTAGCATGCAAGTACTCTTGGAAGAGTAATTTTTAAGCACTGTACAATGGATGATCAGAACCTTTCCCATGGACACAGACAGTGCTAGCATTTCCTATGTGATTTCAGGAATATTCTTTCTCATAGCTCATCTTTCCTTACAACTCTGACTAAAGAGAAAACTAAACATTTGCTATACCTGCTTGCATAACTTAGAGATTTGCAGCCAGTTGAGCTCGTGTAATGAAAGAAGCCCAAAAAGGTTTAACACTGTAAAATATTTGCAGTCACATTTGTAGTTGTTCATTCGGATTTTCTGGAAAAAAAACATGAGATCTGTGCAGCATGGTTAAAATGTAATGTTCTCCCTTGCTTATAGGAAAGAATTACAACTGTTTTACTGCCTACTTTAGATGACATAATAAGCTGATATTGAAGTTTATGTTGGTTAAGCAAAATTAGCTGACATGGATTTAATATTTCCATCCCCATGAAAGTAAAGGAGTCTGTTCAGACTTGTACAACACCCGTTATCAAGGTGGTAACAGCTGTTTCTAACACATCATTTGCTGAGCTTTAGAGGGCCCTTTCCAAGATTTATGTACTGCTTAATGCTGTATCTCCTCTGCTCAAGGGGTTGTTGGGGAATAGGTGACTGCTCATGGACTTTCCTTCCTTAGTGCCTCCTGTTGTGTAAGTTACCTTGTTCTGGTGACAGCTTTGAACTCAGAAGAAGAAACCTGGAGCCCCACTGTTTCTTGAAAATCTCAGTAGGGAATCCTCATATGTGGCAATCAGTTCAACTTCTTTTACATTTTCACTGCCTTATGCTACAGAGTGCATTTTATATAGATACAACTGATGCAATGATATATAGATACACATATAATTCCAAATACATGTTCAGTGTGATCTTTGTCAAAGGAGTAAGCTAGGAACATACTTCTTTAAAGCAATAAACTGAGCATCTTCTTTATATTTCTTTATATTTCTTTTTATTTCTTTTTATTTCTTTCTATTTCTATTTCTTTTTATTTCTTTATTTTTATTTTTTATTTNCCCTCCGCTCTCTCAGACACAGCCCAGGGGCGAAGCACGGTGTGGGGCTGGGATGCAGCGACAAAACCCCCAGCCAGGCTGGAGGGAAGCTCCCACCCGCTGGTGTCAGCTGCGTTCTGGGGACACGTTTCCTAACCACCGTGCTTTCCTTGGCAGATGGTGCTGCTGGCTCGCTGCGAAGGCCGCTGCAGCCAGACCTCGCGCTCGGAGCCGATGGTTTCCTTCAGCACGGTCCTGAAGCAGCCCTTCCGCTCCACCTGCCACTGCTGCCGGCCCCAGACCTCCAAGCTGAAGGCCATGAGGCTGCGGTGCTCGGGGGGCATGCGGCTCACGGCCACCTACCGCTACATCCTCTCCTGCCACTGCGAGGAGTGCAACTCCTAGGGACCGAGGGCCGCGGCAGAGGGGACACGGGGGTGCTGCTGCTCTGGGGGAAAGGCTCCCAAGAAACAATCCGAGGTCAGGCCCGTGCTCCCAGCACAGGATTGCAGTGAGGACGGGATGGACCAGGCTGGATTGGACCTGAGGGCGGAAGTACAAAATATGCTGGATGGTGCTGGCATCGCACTGCGGGCCGTGACAAAGGCGAAAGCATGAGGACTTGTTTTTAAGAAGCCTTTCTTTTTTTCTGAAAGGATATTTTTGAGAGTTTCTTCTTTTTCAGACTCAGCTCTGACTACAGAGAGGTGCTTTTACTTTGGGCCGTGGGCAGCAGGGGAACAGAGAGGAAGGTCAGCCAGATGGCAGCACTGCAGTCTGGAAACTGACATTTGGACAGAGGATGGGCATCAGTTCCCACAGAGAACCTCTTAACCTACCAATTTATTCTCAGTTTTCTCGTTATACTGGCCTTCAAAGCAAACTGTGCTGTTGGCAAGGGTTATCTGCTACTGACCTAGTGGCCAAATGCTGGATAACTTTAACTGTGGTTTAAATTACAAATAAACCATTGAAAAGTGAACTGTATATGAAATGCCATGCTTGGAATACCCAACTAGCTGAAACAATTATTTGCACCATGTGTCATCAGAGTTCAGTGGCTGAGCAACTCTTGGGAAGGGAAAGGTCATGAGACTCACTATTCCCTTCTAAAAGCCCAGAAATGTGACACATCACATCTGTCACAAAAGCTAAGAACTGATCAAATATTAAACTGCCACAAACTAAATGGAGTAATTTCTTAATTTGAGTAGATGTGTTGTTGTGCAGAACCAGAGCCACCAAAATTTTGACTAAACCTAGGACTTATTTTCATCTATAGTTCTTAGGCCATTGAGTAAATACCATTTTGCCTTTTAAAGACAGGCAATCCCTAAATCCTAAACCTCAAAACAACAGGGGATACAAAGCTTGGGAATGGTATTTGGTACTTGTTGAGAAACTCTGTCCCTCCACCATTAATATGAGTTTTTAGGAAGTTTCAGTCACAGTGTATTGTGACTTCAGGGGAATAACATAACTGTTCTTATCTCATATTAAAATTCTGATGTTTTTAAACGACAGCATTTGCAGCCAGCCAGCGGCATGTTGTGCTGCTCATAGAAACCTGGCTGAGCCATTGCTTTGGTAGAAGTCCTGAGGGAGTTGAGAGCATCTTTGCTGTGTAAGGACTCAGGGTCAGTAGCACCCTTGAGCACAGTGCTGGAGTTATTGTCTGGGATAGACTGGATTGGCTCCCATGCACAGCAATGTCTGGCAGGGTCCCATGGTAAGGAGGGGAAGTCCTTTCCAAGAACAGAGTTCAGCCCATCTGCTCAGCTCCACCCAGTTTATCTGCAGCAGATGCCACGCACAGCAGCTCGAGGATGCACACTGCTGTGTGGGACAGGAAATCCCTGAGCTCTGACAGGGAGCTCAGTAACAGGAGTTACTCTGGCTGCTCAGGGAAAGCCTAATTCCTTTGTCTCTGCCACACACGGTGAATGTGTGTGGGATGTGAATGCAGAGGTGACAGACACTGGCCTTGCAAGCCAAACCCTGGAGTAGGGTGGCAGTCAGCAGTGCAAAGACACGGGGGACAGGTATGACCACAGACACCCTTCAGAGATGTTTGTGGTACATGGGAAGAGCTCTGTCTTCTGGAGGTGCCTGGAGATGGTCAGTTTTCAAAGACACAGAGCTGTGGGCAAACTAAAGGGTGAGTCCAACCCCCAGAAGCTGAGGGGCTCAGACTGAAATGTCAGAACGGGGAGTGATGAGCCCCAGTGAGCTCATTAGACAACATGTGTTGTCCCAGGCCTGTCAGTCATTCCTTTCACATCTGATGCATGCTCTGAACATCAAAGGGCCAGTCCAGGGAGCACGAGCTGGGCATTATCACCAGACTACTTTATATGAAAGATCATATGTGCATCCCTTTTCCGCTCTCTTTCAACCTCCAGCATCTAAAGATCTCATTATCCAAAAAAGCACCGCCCCCCACTGTTAATTATATATAGCAAATTCCAGTCCTTGTTCAAAACGTCAGCAATACCTTTGATAGCCAAATAACTACACTGCAAAATATGCATGACCTCTAAGCACGGGTACAGACACTGCTGCACAGCAGCAGTACTATGCAGCTATCTGAGGAATGGGAATGTTTGAGGGATAATTGCTATATCCAGCATCCCCTCCCCCAGTGCAAAATGGGGGGGGCTGTGACATGAAATCTGGGTGCTGCAAGTGGCTGAAAGGGTTGGATGGGACCTGGCAGAACAGCATGGCACTGATCACGGTCCTCAGGTCAGAAGAGACAGCAGGGTTCAGCAGAGACCATGCCTGAGCCAATTTAGCAAAAAAGAGAATATCTATAGTGAGAGGAGAGCTTGGCTGGTATTTATACCCACACCTCCCTCACTAACACAGACCCAGGACTGTGACTGCTCAAATCAGCCTCACAAAAGAAATTTCTGTTTCAACAAAAGCTTTTTTTCCCCTCTCCACCCTGCCCCTCCCAATTCCTTCCACTTTTGCTGGGTTCCACTGATGAAATCATCACATTGTGACCTTAAAGGCTGTTGCCAGGCATAAATGTTGAGGTGAATTCAATGTTACCTAATTGAACTGCTGAGTTGAACAGCATGGAAGGAGTATAACAGAAATTATAAATGACTAAACAAAACAGCTGCAAATATCTACAACTTGATATTAAACAATGATCAAACTTCCAAATTCTTTAGGCTTTGTCAGACAATTTTCATACTAACATTTAAGAAAAGGAGAAGCTATTCTTCCTAAGCAAATTCTCCAAACGCAGTTATAAATCCATGTTTTGATACTTTTTTTTGTCAGTATTTTAGGAAACTCAGTTCTGAATGAAGCACACAAGTGCTACCTATGTTAAATTCAGATGGTGTATTGAAGTAAACAAAAATGAAGTTTCAGATAAAAACTACAGCATCTAGCTCATGGTGAGAAAGAGTCTAAATGGTGCTTGGAGATGAGCTGGCTTCCTGATTTATTAGTCAGACACCACTCTGGATACTAAACTCTGGTTTTCAAGTCAGACTACTATGCAAATGCTTCTTAAATTGAACAAGAGGGAGGACAATGTCCACCTTTCCAGATAATGTGGGGCTTGTTCTCTGCTAAAGAATCCTCTTGCTGGGATTTGGATGAGAAGGCTTTGTCCCTTTTTTCCCCTCACTGCACCTCACCCTTCAGGCACTTCTTCGCCCAAGAGAAAGGCTGGCTGAGCTGTGATCATCCTGTGGTTTGCTCAGGGTGAGGTGATGCAGACTTCTGACTGTCACCTCCCTATACCCTTCTTCTCTCTTTTGATTAAGTTTCTGAAATGAGCTTGGCTTATTTGTGAAAGTCACCTGTCCTAGCAGTGTCAGGGTTATGCTTCAGCTGGATTGACTGTAGACACATGGTGTCCGTGAAAAGGGGAGATTTCCTCAAATCCTTATTTTTTGAGTCTAACACTAAATGTTAGACTTAGTGTCTTAGTCTGTCAGTGCCCCAGGAAAGCCAAGACCCTTGGGCCCAACCAGTCTGTCAGTGTCCTGCTATGGAGACTCTCCTCAAAACAGTCCTGCTGTGTCAGAGGATGGTTTAGCTGACTTGTTCAGGGTCACACACCAAACATAAAACCTCCTTCTAGATCTCCACACATTCACCCACAATCAGCGACTGTCAACTCCCTATACCCTTCTTCTCTCTTTTGATTAAGTTTCTGAAATGAGCTTGGCTTATTTGTGAAAGTCACCTGTTCCTAGCAGTGTCAGGGTTATGCTTCAGCTGGATTGACTGTAGACACATGGTGTCCGTGAAAAGGGGAGATTTCCTCAAATCCTTATTGTTTGAGTCTAACACTGTTAGACTTAGTGTCTTAGTCTGTCAGTGCCCCAGGAAAGCCAAGACCCTTGGGCCCAACCAGTCTGTCAGTGTCCTGCTATGGAGACTCTCCTCAAAACAATCCTGCTGTGTCAGAGGATGGTTTAGCTGACTTGTTCAGGGTCACACACCAAACATAAAACCTCCTTCTAGATCTCCACACATTCACCCACAATCAGCGACTGTCAACACCCTTGAAGGCCTCACATTAACAGTTTATGGAATAATATCTATTAATAAAACAGTGACAGGTTAAGGTTCAAGGATTGCAGGTGATCGTATCTGACTGCAAAGATTATTCAAACAATGTATTAATTCAAAGCAATGCTCTAACAAGGTCTAATCCCTCAAAAAAGACAGCTTGAGATCATTCAACACGCACAGAGTAGAGTTCTTACCCAAGCAGAAGGGTTTTACCACAGCTGCTGATTCAACAGCATGACATCTTTATCTCCCTCAGTTTTCAGGTGCTGTGTGGCTTATCAGAGAGTACCACTAAGTTACCTCATCTGCAAGGGTTTCAACAGAGCCCAGCTGTAGCATCTCCACTCCACTCCACCCTCTGTTTAGCCCGCCCTAGACTGTGTGGGAATTCGGGGATACTGACCACGTTCTGTCCAGGGAGAAGGAGCTGGACTTTCCATTATAATGTCTGTGCCATTATTTTTTTATCCCCAGTCATTTCCCACACATGGAGACCAGAGGCAAACACCAGAACTTTGGTGGTGTCCTTTTCTTGTAAGAAAAGCCTTACAATGCCCCCACAGTTTGTGCCTATCAGAAATAATCTGTGATTTTCCACAATAAAAGATCCCATGACGTAGCAGATTTTAATTATTTTGCTCCCAGTTTCAAAGCCACTATACTGGTTCAACCTTTATAAGAATCATTATATGGAATAACTCACTGCTTTCTTGGAGATGTCCCCCCTGACAACAGCTCACCTTGTCTGCTGACCTTGAAGAACATTTGCCAAGAATTCCTGAGCCTGGCTGTCTCCCAGTGATCTTCATCAGAGCTTTTGTAAGTTACTGTCACAGGGCTCATGCAGTAAAGGGGAGGTAAAACTCAGTGACATCCATGGTACACCACAGCCTGTGGTGGGTCTTTCATGTCAGCCTCAGTTTAAACCTGTTCACCAAATCCTCCCAGACCTGCCACAAAGCCCTGAAGTTCAGGCAGGACTGTGTGACTTGCAGGCAGAATGTTTTTGTGAAAGAGGAGGGAAATAAAGGAGAAGAGGTTACTGTCCCATAGGAACAGTCTGATGCTCTGCTGCTCTGTGTGTCTAAACTCAGTTCTTAGTCCCTGATGTGAGAAGAAGAGAAGCCCCTGAGCTCCCTCCTGTGGGTGAGTGTTATTTTCAGTGTCTAGTTCTACTTGTTTAGAGATGGTAGCTTCGTACAAAAATTGCCTGAAGTAGGATTAAAACATTTACAAAACACGGTTCTGCTTAGCAGAGCATTTTTCCTCTTACTTGAGCCATAAATATTTTTGAAAAATCCAAATGCCATTAAAAAAAGCTGGTGTAAGGAGGAGGAGGGAGGGTGTGTCTTGCTTTCTTTGACTGTAATTATTTGAAAGAGAAGGAGCTGACAGACTTCTAAGATAGATTGCATTCTGGCTAACAAGCAGTGAGACTGATATTCTTACAAAAGTGCGTCAGTCTGATGGAAACAAGCAGCCCAGTTAAATTTGCTGTGTTGCAAACTTGTGTACAAATAAGCTGATTGGAAATCCAAATTGTGAGTATATTCAGTGTTTCCTGCAAGGAAAGGGTCACAGTTTCATTCATTGTTTAAAAGAGAGAGGACAATCACCAGTAAATTGCAAACTATGTTAGTAAGCAGTCTAATGCACTGAAAATGGTTTCTGGTGGTTCTATACAAAAAAGATGCTTTGTGTATCAAGATAAGAAAATTTAGAGTTCATTAAGGAGAATAAGTAATCTTGTTTGGCTTGCACCAAGAACGATATATCATAGTGTTTTGTTCTGCCTCTTTTTTTCCTAATACACCATTCAGAAAAAGTCAAGGAATCGAAAACATGTATGGAAATACAAAAGGACATCTATCATTGTCTGAGTCAGAATTAATACTTCCTTTAGATGTTAACGAGCAGTGCATCCCATGAAATATTAAAATAAGTTAATCATATTCCCAGCTAATCTACATATATTAATGTGATCTTTTATTCTTGAAAGAATTAAAGAGCAAATCCTGAGTTACAGCTGTTTTCATTCAGATGCACAATTGGTATTCCAAGCTCTACATGGATCTCCAGACTTCATAATTTTCCATTATTTGAGGCTCTTCAGACATAAAAAATAATGGAGGTTTGCACTGATATTTTGTACTGTAGTCAATCACTGTATAAAAAAGTTTAATCTGGGGGGCTGCAGTAAGTTGTATGCCAGGATTAATTGCCCCAGCTTCCTACCCTAAGCACTAGAACTTCTGACTTGTTGGATCTTGTTCTGCTTCCAAAATCTACCCTGAAATCCTCAGTCACCAACTCTGTAACAGGTGGGGATCAGAACCCCACAGAGGAGGGTCTGTGATGAGTCTCTGCTCTCTTGGGTGACCTTGTTTCCCCACAGAAGCTGTGCTTGAGTGAGGAGGTAAAATCACCAGAGCAGCTGTCAGTAAATGCAGTGCAGTCTGAGTGAGCTAAGCAGGCTCTCAGCATTGGCAGAAATATTAAGCTGCTCTTTGCACTGGAATTTGCTGAGTTTTCTGCAGATGGATGCACATTTCCAGGTAGTCCCTGTAGGAAAGGCAGAGAAAACCTCTGCTGGTCAGAGAGACCTGTGTCTAAAACTGTGAGGCTGAAAATGTCCCAGGTAGGTGTCTGAGCAAATTAGAAGAACTTACACTAATAGTATTGAAGTGCTGAAATTATATGCTATGCTTTGTTCTTTGTTTCTTCTGTGTTGAAATTACATTACTGCCTGCTTTGTTCTTTGAAAATGACTTAAAAATGCTTTTGCAGAACTCAAACACTCACAAAGGAAATCAGGTCCCTTTACCAAGGTGTAGTTTGGTACTATTAGAAGTAGTAACTCTTGATCTTTGTGCCCTATTCCTGTGTATATGTATATGTACATATATGCATGAAACAAGGCTCTATTTCACAGACATCTCTTTTCAGCCTCACAGCCCTCTACCATTTCTGAAAGCCTGAAGAAGAGCAAAGATCTCTATTAGACCCTCTAAACTGCTCTTAGAAAGCAGCTATGTTTCACCACTGTTTGCAGGATGGACAAAATTTAGCAAGCAGGTGGCCTGAATCACCCATCATTCTCCTGAAGTGAAACATCACTTGGTGCCCAAATCCTCCTGAGTCTCTCAGCTGACTGCTCAAACAGAGCTCTCTGTGGCCACACCAGGGGTCACTTAAATATTAAGAGCCAAATAAATATTCCAGACATAATGTTTTGTAGAAAAGGGATCAGGGTGGTCCCATGTGAAACTGCATGTCTGTGTTTACTCTTTCCATCTGTGCTTTTTATGGTTTTTTTTGTTTTTTTTTTTAATGCTGATTTTCCCAACTCTTGTTTTGTTCCCCTTTAGAGCATTGACAAAGAGGTTATGGGAACTTCAACAAAATTGCTTTATGGTATTTGGAAATTGTGCCATTTCTCAAATCTGGAACAATATTTAAAAAGGTAGTTCTCTTCTACAGACTGTAACTGTGGGGGAAAATGCACCAGAAAATGAAACAAAGAAGAGGATGCTTGGGGTAACTATGGCACCATATTGAATGAAAAGACAGTAAAGGATTTTCTTTAGCCTAAGAAAATCCCACCATTAATACTCAATTGAATAAACACTAAATGAATTCTGAGTGGGATTTTTCAAGGGTCCTCAATATTGACTTAACTTTGCTTTCATTCACACAGAAGGAGAACAATCAGCAATATCAAGGAGAGGAAAGCCTGGCCAGCAAAGTCTCCTGCATGAGGCTGGGGGGAGGCAAGGAGGGAAGTATCCATTCCTGCAAAGAACCTGCTCAGGATATTGGCAGTCCTCAGCATCAGGTATTCACAAGACAGCTGCTTGTGACTGAGGAAAACACAGTTGTATTCGTTTTCTTCATCCCTCTCACCTACCTTGCTCCTCCTCACCTACCCTGCACCTCCTAACATGTGGAAACATCGCCCTGCTACTGTCAGACACATCTCCTCACTGTCCAAACACTCCCAGTGACTGGAGGTGTGACCTGCTGCAGCAAGACTGTGCAAACTTTAAAGCTATTCTAATCTGATATGAGCTACATTTGTTCAAATAATACCACCCCAGGGACTAGAGTTGCTACTGCCTCACATATTTCATTCCCTTTGACGCACAAGAGAGTCCCTGCACTGGGAGAACCCATTTCTGTGCTGTTTCTTTGTTTATATTTGATTCCTCCTTTATGAAGGCCTTGAACAATGAGGAGCAGGTAGTCAACACTCTTCATCTGTATTCTCCAGCTTGGAAACAGCCTCAAGGGGGAAATATATGTATTAATTGTGGCTTTTCATCTGCAAGCAGCACGAACTTCAGATCACAATGCTGTGATATTTTCCCCTTGAACTGTAATGATAGATACAGGAATATAATGTGTATGTGCACACCCACAGGGAAGATAAGACAGTATTTGTTCTGTGAAAAGCTGTAGTTTCTAGCCTTGACTGGATAATCACAGCTGTTTTAGAAATGATTTATATTCTTTCGATGAGTTATAAAAGAGAAACATACAGAGACACGTACTAGTGTTACATATCCATGAATATTTTTTTCTGCATTTAAGCCTCAATAGTGCCATGGCTGTCAGACAAAACAACTGCATGAATGACCTTGAAAACAATAAAATAAAAGGTGATAAATACAAAATGAGGCTAGGCCAGCAGCACACCTGGCTGCAATGGAGACAAAAGGCATTACTGACTGCTCCTAGATTTTGCTGAGTAACCTACATTTTCCCTAGAAGTGAAGCACAGTGTGAGGCTCAGGCATGATGAAATTCCTGTGCATCCCTCCTTCCTTTCTAGGAGAGAGCTGAGGATAAGCCTTTAGGTGGAGCTCACTTACCACTGTTTTTCCTGCTGGACACAGCTGGCCTGGGCCAGCCCTGCAAGGAGAGAAAACAGAAAAAAATCACCTGATTTTCACAGCCCAGGTGAGTAGCCTGGCTCTTCACAAGCTGAAAAATGAGATTGGAGGTGCTGTGTGCATGGGAGCACGGGGCAGTGGATGCACCCAGCACATTCCACTGGATGGCTGGAGAAGGCTGCGCTGGGCTGTGGGACAGGAGGGCAGGATTTGTGCTCAGCATGGGGAATCAGCTGCAAAGTGTGTGGTTCCTAATTCCTCCATCCCTTCTGTGAGATATGGCACTCTGGAGAGTAGCAGCAGGAATAAGTGGAAGAAAGCTCTAGGCTGGCAGCAAACCCCAAATCAGCTGGGGAGTGCAATTAGTCACATTTTCTCTAACAAAAGCCAGGCTTGTAAAGGCCCATTTGTTTCACACTGTAAAAGTGCTACCAGGCATCACAGGCAGGAGGATGAAGAATGAGAGAGCCCGTGGCAGCATCAGGGGAAAGCTCTGGTCTGCAGTAGGGGCCAGGAATGGCCTTTAAATCTGCAGGACATGAAAAGGCCAAATCATTGCATTCCCCTTTTTGTACACATGAAGCTGCCAGCAACATCACACCCCTACTCACAGAAGATACTCACAGAAGATCATGACATGACCTCAAATTTTGTCTACCATGTTTTTACACTCAGGGGTTTCCTGAGTGAACAGATGTTTGGGACAGCAAACCTTTACAGAAGCAACTTTATACTGAGGATATCCTCCTGCCAGCTGTGGAATAGTGAAGGTCTTGCATGGATATCAAAGAGTGATCAGGAGATGCTACTTTTCTTTCTTGCTTTTTAGTGCCTGCTTGTTTCAGTTGGATTCTCCTAAGTTTCTCATTTTTTTCTCTACTTGTGCAAGAAACACCCCCTCCCCCCCAACAACCTAATGCTGTAAAGATCTGTGAAAAAGCAAATTTAGTGACATGTTTCCCAGAAAAGTCTTCATCAGCTGAAACTACATCTGTCCCAAAAGTACTTTGCTATTTTGTGGTCTCTCACAATCAATATCCCGACCTCCTTTTCATGGTAGCAGAAGATGTTTTGAAAGGAACTCCAGTTACAAGGGAAACAAATATTAAGAGTGTTGCTTCTCATTCTGTTGCTACTTTACTTTCCTCCCCAGCCCCTCGGTTTTTTACAGGATAATGCTGAATTACAATACCCGTAAGGAACATTAGTGATTTAAGATGATCTCATAGGTCAGTTAGGAAGATTCACTACCCCATTCACATTACAGGTCACTACCCACCACTGTAAGCAGCTGTTGAGATCAGCAATTACAGATTCCAGTGGTGCAGCATTACTCCAGCTTGCACTGTAGATATTACCCTTTCTCTGGTTTTCTTCTACACTCTAAAAATGTTCAGTAAAGCTTGACCAGAACAGCCTGAAGACAGCAGGTTATCCTGTGTGTTACACAGAGTTTAGCAGGCAGGATTTGGCTCTTGAATTAAGGGGCCCAGAGTCAGACCTGGGTTTGTCTTCCTGCTGCAAGTGGAGATGATCCAGGTGAGACAACTGAGCCTGAAGTCCACTCACCTGAGCAGACATTGAGTGTTCATCTCTGGGTGAGCTGAGGAGCCTTCTAGACTGATTGTCCTGACTAGGTGCTTGTGGTCTATAACAGGAAATTAGACACCTATTGCAGAGGTAGACATATCCTCTCCAGTTTTAATCTTCAAGCTGAATCAACCTATTTCTTTCTGGAAAAAAAAAAAAAAAAAAAAGTGAGAGACAGAGAGAGAGAGAAAGAAGCAGTGATTCCATCACTCTATTTATTATTTTACTATCATTCTTACAGCAGAAAATCACAAATGTAGATCAATATACAGTACAGAGAAAAAAAAAAAAAAAGGAGCATTTTATTTTAAACAACCCATATCCATGTACAGCCATGCAGCAGCTGTGGAGATCAATAGGAATCACAGAGATACTGTTAATGTAGTCTCTCTGTTGATATCCTCACAAATAAGATGAGGAAACCTGGTCCAGACAGATCTACTGAGAGGCGAGTAACACCTAGCTCACCTACCAAGAGTAGCTACTAACAAACACTGTCCAAGTGTGAGATTGCAGCAGTTCAGGCCCTTCACATTCCCACTGATGACTGAGACAATGGAATAAAGAGGAAACCCATTGTATTTGCATGTGGCATTAAGCAGGAGAGGCTGAAAATACAAATTAGAATTCAAAGCAATCCTGAAAAATGGAAGGCATTGCCTAAAGCAAACAGAAGGGAAACCCAAAAGATGCAGCGAGACAGGAAAGGATAATCAGCAGTACAAATATAAACCTTCTCCAGGAGGAGATATGGGGATTATGGTGGGTCACAGCAGAGCAGGAGTCAACATTATGTTGTTATGAGAAAGCTAAATGCAATACTAGGCAGCATCGTGAAGTACCTGAAGCAACTCTTCCACTTTATTCAGCGTTAGTGATGCTTTAACAAGAATAGTGGGATCACTTTTGGGCTCAGGAAAGATGTTCACTAGCGGGGGAAAATAAAGAGGAGAGAAATTCAAATAATGAGAGGGCATGAAAACATTGCCTGCAAGAAAGAATTGAAGGAATTGGGCTGCACAGTCTAGAGATGAGAAGGATAAGGCAAAAATCTGTTGAAAATATTAACAAAAGCAGCTGCAGGGATTAAACTCACAGTATCCATAATGAAAGAAATATTCTTCCACAGGAAGCATGGAGATACAGTAGGTGGCTGTTAAGACACACCCTTAGGCACCTCTAAAAAGTTTAGACAAACATTTAGGTATAGCCAATCCTGCCTCCAGATGGTGCAGGTAATTAAATAAGCTCCTCAGGTTTGTTTCCATGCCCTGGTGTGTAACAGTGCATCATGACCATTTTGTTACAAAATCTTTCTCTTGGGTAAGCTCATGATGCATGACCTCCAAGGAGAGGGTTAAAACAATTGCGCCACTAAACTAAGCAGAGGAGATCAAGGCTTGTGTCCTTGGTGGAGGGGCTGCTGCAGAAAAATTACATCAAAAGCATCAAAAGGACTCTGACTGAGAGGCAGAAAAGGAGAATAACTTGCGAGTTGCCACCAAAACTGAGCTAGAAAGACAGCAAAGTTACAATATTTAGAAAAAGTAAAAGCTTTGAAGTTTTTTCACACAGCAGGGCAGCCTGCAGAGGCCTGGTAACATCTGGCATGTTAAAGTGTAGGCTCAGGTAGCCTATTTTTTCTGACTGTTCTTTGGCCAGAGAAAACCCAGCTTTAGCAGCTGTGAGCATGAACTCTCAGTGCCTGCTGCAGGTGGCTGTAGATCTGAGATAGACTGAACCCATAGTGTTGAAGATGCCTCTCTACTTGTGCTTTTACTCCTTTTTACCCCGACTTTTTCTTTCCAGGAGTGATGATTCTAAACAGCTGTGCCACTTGTCTGAAGTACAATGTCCAGACCATAAGAGGGTTGGGCTTTATAGCTGTGAAGCTATATAGAAAAGGCATTGGTCAAAAAGCAGTAGAAAAGGTGTTCTGAAACCTCACAAAACAGTCCAAGAGAAAATATTTTGAGGGGAGAACGTAGTGGTGAGCATAGGGAATTACAAAGAAAAAAACCAGAGGCAAATGCTGGTTCCATAGGGAACAGGCACATGGAGCTCCACTCCCAGGGCAGCCCTGTGGAGGTGACTGGAGTCTCTGCTAAAGGCAAAGAGCCAAGGTTAAGTGAAGATGTTGGGTGAATCCCATTCTTTCCCTGGGTGAACCTTGCTGTGTATGCCCCTGCTAAAGCAGTGTAGCTCTGAGACCCCAGCTCAAGAGGCTGCTGAGCAGCTTCACTGACTTCTGGTATTGCACAATCACCTTTTCCTGGCCTGACATGATCCCTCAGGCCTAGAGGTGACATCCAGGGTGAGTTGTTCTGTCACCTTCCAGGGGATGAAGGTGAAGTTGGTGGACTTGTGGTTTCCTGGGTTCTCTTTGGCGCCCTTTTTGAAGACCAGAGTGACTTTCCTCCAGAGCTCAGGCACCTCTCCTGGGGGATCACCTCCCATGGGCAGTGCTCCCTGTGCCAGGGGCAGGAGTGGGGATTTCCCCTGCCCAGGGCTGGGGCCTCCAGAATTCAGAATGAGATTATTTGGTGGCCAATAAGCAACACTACTATCAGATCCATGTTCAGGATGCACTTTACAGTTGGTGAAATGATGAAGGCAGGCTATGAATGGCAGAAACTTTTTTTGAAATCATACAGTTCCTATCCATTACAGCATATAAAGAGTTGGACTTGATGATCATAACAGGTCTTTGTCAATCTAAATGATTCTAAATTATTATCTAGCCTTGGTCATTTGGAGAAGAATTATCATGAATGTATAATACCAGCTTAAAATATAAATGTCAGAAACAGGTTCCAATGTCCCCAAGTTTAAGAAGGTCCTCAAATGCAAAAATGAGTGCCCTGGCCACATAAGATTTATTGCTTGCCTGCAAGATTATCCACAGAGGAACAGTGCCCTGGGTCTGTGGAATCATAGGATGGTTTGGGTTGGAAGGGATCTTAAATTTCCTTCTCCCAGTGGTTGGCTTTATTAGAGCATGTCCTATTCACAGGTGCCATGCCTGTTTCTGCAGTAGTTGGTCTCACCTGGAGCCCAGGACACCTTGCATAAGCTGTTCTCATCAATACATTTCAGGGGGGAGGGAAGACAAAGTACAACTATTCCTAATGAAGAAATCAATCAACACTGAGCAGTTGTCATGACAATATTCCACATCTAGATCAATTAAATGCACTCCTCTACAGTACCTGCAGAGGTGCCAGTATTTGTGTTCCTGCCACCATAAAGTCTTTCATCTCAGCTTTACCTACATCACCCTGTGTGCTGTTCACTGCCAAGGTCTTGTGCATCTGCCACCTCTTCCTCAGGAACAGCAAACCAATGTGGATGTAGGCTCATCACTATCACCACTGGATGACAACTAGACAACAAAATTTCACAATCCAGTTTAGAAAGCATGGTCGTGGTTTACAAAGAATTGCACCAAGGGAAACCAGCTATGGAAAATTCCAGACAATAATTTGGGAGAGAAAAGTCAGACTTTTAGGCAGAACAGAGTTCCCTGGAAGGAGTCTGTTGTGGTTTAAGGCATGGCCCCCCGCCAACACAGAGCTCATATGAAGCCTGCATGGGTTTAAAGGTTGATTTTTCTCTGAGCTTTCCATCAGCCCGAGTAAACACAGGCACTACTGGCCAGCCCAGCTCTGCAACACAATTTGCAGAGGTGCTGAACCTAGAAGAGGGTTTTATGCATAGTGACCTCCGGGAGCTGTGCTATTCCATGCCGTGCAACACCTGGTTCAGAGGGAAAGCTATACCTGCTTCTCAAGAGACTGATATTTTAAAATGTAGCAAGAGCCAGTGTTCATGGAGATGTGGCTATTTTAGTTTAAAAGATACAGGCACATCAAAGTATCTCATTTCAGAATACCTTCCTTCATTAAGCAAGCCTCGTGGTTATATAATGTACAATCCCAGAGCCTCGTATGAAAATGTCAGGATTTTTTTTCAGAAATACAAAATACCAGATATATTTGCTAATTAATCATAGTGTGTTTGCTTTGCTTATGTCTACTATTTTCATTGGTCAGTCAATCCCAGGTGAAATGCTGACTTTTCTAATGAACTCAAGGTATTTGAAATCACTAGCCAATATTCAAAAGGCCAGTTCTTTCTGGTGTTGTCTATACACATTCTTCAAGTATGAAAGTATGCAAATACACTTGGTTTATTAAAATCTTACCTCAGTGCTAAGGTATTTGTGACTGTGAATTCAGAAGACTTGATTGACAGAACTGCTTCAATTGCTTCACTTGACTGCCATAGATTAAAAGTCATATTTAATTGTCAAAAGGATTACCAGGTGAGATATTCCTTGTACCTTTTTCCAGGTATTTCTGAACAGGTACCAGTTCCAGAAAGCACTGTGACTTGAACAAAGGTCTGTCTGCTTGTACACGTTAAGGTTCTTTTCATTTAAAATCATACCTGAAAAGTAAACCAGGTTTTTTGTTTTGTTTTGTTTTCAATTGTTTTAGAATATCAATAAAAGCTGGAACAGAGGCTTTCAGAAAGCAGTCCCTGACACCAGCAAGAATCGCTCCACTGACCCTTGACAGTCACCAGAACAAGATGGCAAAATACAGCAGTGATC
Source organism: Hylia prasina (assembly GCA_013397195.1). NCBI lineage: Eukaryota > Metazoa > Chordata > Aves > Passeriformes > Sylviidae > Hylia > Hylia prasina. Next base: position 221,206 of record VYXD01003802.1, read on the forward strand.
AGCAACAGACCAAGTAAAAAATATGTGGCAGAAGCTGCAGACAAACCAGCCCCTCCCACCACAGTCTGCAAGACTAAAAACATCCAAACAATGAAACTTATTTTGTGACCTTTCTCCAAACTGGTGGAAGCATAGTGGATGAATCACCCCTCAGCTGAACAAACCACAAGTACAAGAGCAGTAAGGAGGGTCGCTGTTCTCAGAAAAATGCCATTTTTCTGGCAGTTTGCTGACAAAAAATGCAGTTTTCCCAACCACTGTGCCTGTGTTGCAGATACATACAGGGAATGGGAGTACAGACTAAAGGAGTTCAGGCTCACACAACAAAAGGAGAGAACACCAATAATGTGGAAACAGAAGTAAATAATGCAAACCAAGACAGACCAAAAGGATGTTAGGGAAGCAGGCAAGACTTCAAAAAGAGGTCAGACCCAAATCAGTGCATGTTCTGATCCCAGGGCATCATTTGGAGTTTTGATGGAACATTAGACAATGTTCTCAGGCACATGATGGGATTCTTGGGGCTGTTTTTTGCAGGGCCAAGACTCAGGCTTTGATTATCCTTGTGGGTCCCTTCCAACTCAGGATATTCTGCAGTTCTAAGATTTAACATAAAACCAGTGTCTGGACTAGAAAAGTGGATGGAAGTAGCCCTGAAGAGTACCCTACTGCCAAGTGCCTGCACACAAAGATTTACAAACACCTGACACATCCCCACCAGGTATCAACCATTCCCTAGACAGGCATGAGGGAAAGCAATGGCCACTGCATGTAGAAAGGAGTCAATCAGAAAAATGCACACAGTGGCTCAGGACCAAGGCTTTAATCTCAACAGAGAAATTCAGAAGGCTCATCTTGATTTTTTTTTTCTTTCTTTTTTTCTTTTTTCATCTGCCATGAAATGACAATTGCCAGAAGATGGAGGATCAATCCTCCCAAGCCTGAAGACAGTAGGGTCAGGTATTTGAATATGACAAGCTCCTGGTTTTGCATTGCAACCTAGAAGGTTGATATTCTAGATTCTGGGTGATGTTCTGGCTGAAGGATCTGGTTCATGAAGATAGTCGGGACCAGGTGAAGTCTTTAGGTAAAATAGTCAAAGTTGCCCTCAGCCCTGGTAATTCCATTCAATGCAGTCACCAGCAACAAGAAACTATACATCCTTGAGCTGAGGAATAGGACAAAACAAAGGGCCCTGATCCTGTCTGGCTGCTTGATCACATCTGTCCCTAATCTCCTCTAAAATCTGCTATTTGTAAAATACAAGCTGCAGTAACACTAACTACATGCTGGCTACCTCATGAAACCAAAATATGAGAAATGGGAGAGAAGATTGAGTGATATCTCAATTTGAAAACTATTGTTCAGTGTCTGTGTGGGATAGTAGTTAAAATTCTGATGTATCTAAACTAATTTTTGTTATATTGAAACTAGAAGATGGGCTCCAACAGGAGAAGTGTAAACATAAAATGAATACAGCAGCCTCATTTTGCAGAAAATAAAGAGATTTATGTGTGATTCTAGCTGCCCAATACGGAAGTGCTAATGTAAACAAAGCACCTTTGAAAGCTGAGCTTATCAAAATAACCAGGCACTTCAAAAGGTGACACCTATAAAATGGAAGACAACACGCAAAGATAGCCCCAAATACTTTAAGAGACTAAAAATAGTATGAATATGAAAAGCCCTGCCTATTGTCATATCCAGATTCTATGGATTTGAAATTATTTTACATCTACTAAGAGGATACACATGCAGGTTTTAAATTGTTTAGAGGAGGTTTGTGTTTATGGAAATGAGATAAAGAAAGGAGTATACAAGGAAAATTTGATGAGGGGCTTGACTTTGGAATTTATAGGGTAGGGTAATTAAAGATTTTGGAAGAAGTTTAGGCCTGAAAAGAATGAAAACTGTATATAGAATAAAGAAAATAAAATGTGCATAGAAAATCCAAACCAAGCCTCAGAGAACAGGATCAAGCCCTGACCTCAAAAGCTCTAGCACAGAAAGATTTGGATTAAAATCAGCACTCGCAATGCTGGGATCTTGAGTATTTAGAAAACACAAAGTGAAAAGGGAAATTTTAAGATAGAAACTTGATTCTGGTCCAGCACACAGCTCATGTTGCATGTGTGTGTGGGTGCATAAAATCTGTGCAATGACATTAAAAATGCACAAGGCCCCAACCTTCCCATGTCCTTTGTGCCCACCCAGGAAGGTGTTTCAGCTTTGTCCCAGGGCACTGAGGGGCACTGAGTGTGAGCAGGACAACAAAGACCTTTGCAAGGTAGTCCCAACCCTCTTGGAAGAGCAAAGAGCTCATCCTGAACTCTCAGCCTCCTGCATTCTCAGGAGCAAAGATCCTGTACAAAATAAACCCAGTGGTAAGTTTCCAGGAAAGCTTTGCATTGATTTCTCCCTTTCTCCTAGGTTAGAAGCATTGCTTGGCACTTCTGTCACCCTCACTGGAGAACTGCAGGGGTAACTCTGTGCTCCCCGAGCACATAACCTGGGGTGGGACTGAGTTCACTGGTTCTAATCATCTGGAAGTTTATTTAGCCCAAGTCAATTAAGTGTCCTTTGAGAGAGCCAGGAATCTCAGGAGGAAACTTGTCCTGCCTATCTTGATTAACTACTCTAGTACAGCATAAATCCTTCTTTAGAAATACCTGTCCCTCCCATGGCCCAGAGAAGGGATCTTGACAGCCACTGCAGATGAGCAGCATAAAAAGAAATGAATCTCACCTGTAGAAACAATAACCTCCTAACCTTCTCCTCTTTAAATTTAGATTTTTTCACTAGCAAGCATATTTCCTAATCTATTAATTATTTTCAGGGCTCTTCACTGAAGCCATTCCAATTTATACAGGGCCATCTTGGACTGTGGAAATGTGCAGGGAACAACATATCCCCATTAATCACAGCAGCATCACCATGTACACACATTGTAATACCTAATACATGCATAATAACCTCCTTATCAATACATGATAGCCTGTGATCTGTTCCTCATTACTTTAATTCTTTCCCAAGTTTGCACTGCAGGAGCTTCTGCAATATCTTCCTGTATGTTTTTTCTTTCAAGATTATGTGAGGTTTGGTACTGATGATGGGCTATTTCACCACAGCTAAAAATTAGGGAGTGAGGCAGAAGAAAAATGGGGGGAAAGATAAAGAGAAGGAGGAACCAGAGGAATGCAAACCTAGGAGGGTTTTTTGACTCTCATAAAGGTGAAATAAATCAGAAATTAATTAAAAATGAAGGCTGGTAGTGGACAGACTGGAAGGGGGATATCTTTCAAGTGACAGATGGAAAGAGTGTGCTGTGACTTCCATAGATGCAAAGCAGCAGGACATCATGATCAAGAAAAAATAAAATGTCACCAGCCATTATTCATAAGAAAAGATTTGGCATGAGTGAGAGGCATAACTTGTCTCTTCAGGAACTCTTCAGATTAGGTTATTAGTGAAGGACATGGTAGATTTTTTTGTTAAAAGGATGATCAAGTGTTTGATTTCCTCATTTGTTCTGAGGTATGCCAGTGCATTTGCACAGGACACTGTCTGTTTAGAGGTAGGAGATGGAATTTCACTGTTCTTACCTGCTTTACATCTTTAGCTTTTGCTTATCTAGTTCAAGAGAAAAATAATTTAGCTCAAATAGATTCTAAACAAGAGTCAGTAAAAAAATAGGCATTACATACCAAAGACTGTTGGTTTTCCATGTCTTCTGGTTTAAAGATGCTGATTATTTTTGAGCAACACCCTTTGATTAAGTCTGTCCTTAGCAGCAATAAAGTACCTTCTAAGGTACTTTAACTTCTCTAACCCCTTTACATCTACATAAAACCTTGCTTTCCATTCTGTCATTATCCTTGCCTGTATGGGTGACCTGTGGACTCAACCCCCAGGAATTCTGCATGGCAGGAACTGACACTGCCCATGAACAAGTGCAAAGTGTCTTTAGAAATTGGCACCAGTCCACACCACAGATTCCATGGCAGTGCCAAACACCTCTGTATGCAGGTATTCATGGCAATAACAATAGTGAGCACCACCATAAACCTGAAAATGGATTTCTTTTGGAGGAAAATTCTGCAAAAAAGGAGAAGTAATAGGAAATTGGATCAGTCTGAACTGTAGCTAATTGTCAGGGAGAGATTAGCACAGTGTAAGGATGAGCTTGACATTGGGGAATTAATTTATGTTACTTTAAGGGGTTTTCCCTGCTTTTTCTTTGTTATATTAGTAAGTATGCATATATTTGCATGATTACCATTATTGTTTTTAATCCTTCCATCAGAATGGCGGTTACAGCAGTCACAGATTTGTAGAATTGGGCTCATTAGGAGAAACAGATGGAAAGAAAATCAGAGACTATGAAGTAGGGTAGCTGGAATGCTTTGAGGCACCACACCAGTTTTCTTCCACTCCTTCTTGGGGTTTCATTACACAAGCAGTCTTGACAAATGGCTTCTCTGTGAGATCTAATGAGGGGACATGTGACTGACTCCTTGTTGTGTTAGAGCCTATGTGGCCTCCCTCCACTGAATGGGAGGCTGCCTCTTTTGACCAGGAACATCCTTAAGTCCACATAGATGATAATAATAAGAAAGCTAAAATTATTTTGTTCTAAAAACTTGTGCACTTGTACTAAATAATTTTGGCATCAGTAGGGACCTAATTTTGGGCGCTGCTCCCGCCTGGGGGTGGGACAGGCCTGGGCTGTCACCTTCCCTTGGGGGTCCCCATGGTCCTTGCCCCCATCCCCTGGCAGCTGCAGGCCTGGCAGCACTGTGGCACCCAGAGCCTTGTTCTGTTCTCGTGCTGTGGCTCTGTGTGTGCTCAGAATGTGAATGTTTACATCCACTCATTGCTCCTACTAATAGGCTTAATCTTGTAGGTTTTACATTAAATGATCAGTCCTACTTTCAACACCATCTGATTGATAAAATATTCAATCTTTGCTTATTAGCTCTAGATGAATGTCAGACTGTGTCTGTTGGATTAAAACTCTTGGCTATTAACATTTACCTCTCCAGTTAACATTCACTGCTAATCAAGATACATTTCAGTCATGGCTGATGCCACTGTAGACTGCAGGGACAACCTGCTGAGACAACTTGCAGCAGTTTTCCCCTAGTGGAAAGCCTGGCATGCAGCTTATGCTCATTTAATTGTGCAGTATTTCAAAAGCACTGACGTGCTTTCACAATTTCTGCACTGACTGCATGAGGGAAATTTGAAACTGTGTAAAATATATGTTTAGACACTATTTAAATCTGCCTGTCTTCTGCAACATCAATATTCAGCAAGCACAAAGGCACTAAGCAGAAAACAGCTGCTTTCCTCCAAAAACGGGCTGGTCCCATATTAGGGAGCTGTCAAGCCATGTTCACCCCTCCTTGGAGGGATTCTACACCAGGGATGAAGTGAAAGCACCAGATTCACTGGATGCCTGAAAGCACCGAGTCCCAGGGCATGTCTGGACAGTGGTGGAAAAGGGTGGGAGAAGGATGAACACTCAGGGATCACTCACAGGGACCTGGCACAGTGGGAGTTTGCATTCAGACCAGGAATTTAGAAGAATTCCTGGCTTCAATCACACCCCTGTGCCTGAAGCAGGTGCTGATAAAGTCTGCAGGTGACAGAGGAATCCATTCTCATGCTTCGACTGAAGGTGATGTTAACACCCATTTACTTGCCAGCAGGAAATTTCAGAGATGTGAACCAGCTTGTCCTGAAGAAAAGGCTTTCCCCCTGAACATGTTGAAGAACAACTATAACACATAACAAACAATGAAAAACTGTTTGCTTTTTTTATGCACTACTATTTCAGGAGTAGAAACTGAGAGGATATGTAATTTAAAAAGCTGCACAGTGGTTTTACCAGCCACTGAGCAGACAGTGATGAACCACGTGCCTAAATTCTACCTCTTAAACTGTGGAGATCCTTGGTTTTGACCCCTACTCCATCAGCTTTCCACTAAGTTCTCAAAATTTAGTCCATGGCTGTCAGTACATTTTCTACCAGACAGCATAGCTATTATGCCATTTCATTGCCACAGTGTCAGACAGCCTAAGAAAATTTATGAAAACAATGTATTTTATCTCAGACGAGCTCTAGTCTGAGGTGAGAAAATGTGGAGGCTCTCAGCTGCTGTGTTTTCACAGAAAGCTTGCTCTGCTTTTAACATCATGCATTCAAAGGATAACGTGGAAAAATCCAGGCAGAACACACTTTATCTATTTAATTAGAACCACATGGGATGAGAGAAGTAATGGGACCATAAAAACCCAGAAACTGAATCCTAATGTGATTAGATGTGAGGGCTCCAGACCAAAAAAAAAAAAAAGAAAAAAGTCATCTTTATGCCATCAAAGAGGCTTTATTAGAGTTATGTACACCATTCTGCTCATTCCTGTTGAAGACAGATACTTTTGCACTGGGTTCTGTGTATCAAATCATTATTAGGATCAGCAAATGTGTATCCCAATATCTGAGGATCCTAAAGTGCTTGACAATTATCACAACACTGCAAACAGAAGAGCAAAGAGGAGAATACAGTACCTGTTTAAATGTACCATGGTGTGCTGGTTTTTGTACTGGCTGGGGTTACCATCACACATGGCATAAACATTTCAGAAGCGGAAGCTATTGTGATGAAAAAATGAACCTTTGAATCAGAATTATTGCAGGAGAGAGGAGGGAAAACCCGCCAACCTGGCTTTGGGAGAGGTTTGGTCTGCTCTAGACAGTGCTATATTTATTCACTAGCAGGATTACATCATGTGAACATACAGAAACAGACAATGACAGAGATGTTTGCCCTGTTGTATCTTTACAGGAGCTCTTTTAGGGCTTTGTGCCCTCCAACACTCCCACGGACCTTCAAGTGACCCTAGGTCCTACACCACATAACTTCAAATGCAGGCAACACAGCCTTCTGTTTCAAACATTCACATTAAAAAAAAATTAAATAAAAGAAGATATTAATTCCTAGAACCACAGGAGAAAAATAGGAACCAGAAGAATCTCAGAAATAAGTGTTATTTACTGGGAACATTAGGAGGCTCTGGCACCTGGTATTAAATATATAAATATAATCATAGCTACCCTTGACAAGGGTCCATAAAATTATCCACCTCTGCTTTTGGAATACCCTTCCCCAATTTTCAGTGTTTCATATGGGATTTGAAATATCTCTGCATCCATTATTTCTGATAATTTAATAATTGAGTCTCAGGATAAAGAGGTCTTGGAGTTTAATCAGACAGATTCTTTTAATCAGAGTACGACTATGTATTCCTATTTTTATTCTATTTCCCGTCCCTTTAATTTTCTTCCCTCCCATTTTGCCTAAGAATGCAGGACTGTACCCATTGTCATCAATATTTGTGACTTCCATCACAGATGCCCCTGTCTCTGAACCCCATGAACTCTCACTGGAGGTATGATGGAAGAGGGACAGGGAACCCTCTCCAGACTCATGGCCTGCTTTTTCCAATGTACAGCTCCAGGAAATGCAGAATGACAGAGACTGAACAAGTGGCTTGGGCTAGAGGATGTCTTGGAGCTGGGAACCTCCTGCCTCGAGGCTGCCGAGTGTGGGAGGTCAGGTATGCCTGACATGACTGCTGGATGGGATCGCTACAGACACACCAGACCAAACGCATTTCCGTGCTTTGACCATCCCCAAAGCCGCTTCTCCTGGTGCCACCCTCACAGTAAAGTAGAAACCTGAGCAATGGAAGGCCCTGCTGGGTGTGTGGGGGACCAGCCTAAAGCATCCCGGTGGATTTGATGACTGTCGCTTTTGGGTGAGCCGGTCTTTGCCCTGTGGGTGGGTCTCACACACAGCTCTGTGTTTGGAGGCCGGTCTGGAGGAGCCCTGGCACATGTCACTGTCACACAGCACACACACCAGGTGCCACCCCTTGTTTCGGGGGGCTCTCACAAGGTAAACTCTGCCTGCTCTTCCAGAGTCGCTACCTCGGCAGCCGCAGATCCCCTCTGGCATCCCAGGGCGGCTGCAGAGGGAGCAGAAGCGGATTCCAACATCACCGCGCAGAGACCCCGCGCCTGCCGCGCCTCGGGAGCTGCGCTGCCCAACCAGGGAGCAAAATTCCCTCCGCAGACGGTGCGGGAGGCGGGAGAGCCGCATCCCCGCGCCCGTCCCCGGCCCTGGGGCCGCGCCCGGCGGCAGCAGCGGCC
>VYXD01003802.1:229587-242462 GCA_013397195.1 Hylia prasina
TATTCTTTATTTTTCTTCTTATTATTTTCCTTTATTTTTATCATTCTTTTATTATTATTATTTGTTTCCATTATTATTTATTTCCATTATCAATTATTTTTACTGTAATTTATTTTAGTAATAATTTCATTATCAGTATTATATCTGTTATCGTTCATTTCTGCTACTATATTTCATTTTACTATATATTTTTTAAAAAATTCGATTTTATTTTATAGATTTACATTTTATTTTTCTGGTTCTTCCACTGTCCAATCCTGGCATCCCCTGAACCCGTCCAATTCTTCCAGTGCCCCTGGATCTTTTGGACAAGCGAGGGTAGAAGCTCTCTGCCCCCAGTCCAGGGGTGTCAGGCAGAGGCCCCCGGTCACATGTGATTAATTTGAATCCTTGGCTGCCTTTTGTTCAGCGCAGGTAGAGGCATAAAGGCTAAATGCCTGAAATCACCTGGATCAATAGGAAGTTTCTAGCTCCCCTTTCAGCGCAGGTATGGGTTTGAGAGCATCAGCAGCCCGGCAGAACGGGCAGACAGCACCGGGAGCCTTCTTGCACTTGAGTGACAATCAGCTGGTTTGAACCCAGTCTGGGCTAGAAGACCTCTGTGCCTGCCCACAGTGAATCTCTCCCCTGTGCATTTTGTTCTGAGATACATGTGCCAAATAAATTGTGCATGGGCAGTAGATGTTTTTCCCCTGTGCCTTTGGCATATCAAGCAGCTGCTTTTTGGCTCCTTAGCATTGGGAGGTATTCAGTGATAGCTCCTGTCCCATGTGATGATCTCCTCAGAGCATGATGAGTGTGCACACATCCACAGATCCAAGCAGTATCTCCTGCCAAACCACAATTACTTGAGATCTCTTAGAAAATGTGATTTTGTCCATCCATTTTACACATGGCTTTTAATTTCCACCATTTACTGACATATAATTCTAGATACCTGTTTAACCATCTTGTTAAGGTGTGTAGCATGCAGCTTGAATGATATACAAAATGCAGAGACAAAATCATAGGTGTTATTTCTTAAGGAGATTCTCTGATTACAAACTGCTGAATAATGTTTGAATGTTTCAAGTATGTTTATACAAACAGCAAAATTTAACCATCTCTTTTCTATAAAGCACAGTGGATTCTGAACACAGTGTTATGGCTAATTTTTAACTTACACTGTGTGTCAGAGTGAAACTCAGTTAAAGTAATTAGCCCCTGGTAAATGTCTGTTCATACCTAGTAAACAAAAACATTTCCAGTGGCGTGGTTTGGACAGCAGTAGTGCTACATTGCTTCCCTTGAATGAGTTGGAGTGAAAGACTCAGTTTTTTTTGTTATTCGTGGTTGCCATGGGAATATTTTCGTGGCAGGCCTGCACAGCCCACTTTGGTTTTCTGGAAGAGAATCAGAAGAGAGGAGCAGTGCTAAGCTGTGATAAATCATGTGCTTTCTTTGCTCTTTGCCACCTGTAGCCAGCAGCAAGTGGCAAGGGGGAACCAGTTTTCTATTTGCTTCTCTTTACACTAAACACCCCCCAAAATGCTCCTGTGTCATGCTGTAGCAACTTTTCTCTTGTCTTCCCTCAAAGGTTGGAAAAATATGCAGGCACGAAAATTGTTATTGACTAAGTGCCCCTTTCCAGTCACTTTCCTTTAACTGTTATGTACAGCTCCTGCTTCACCTCTGATTCACACTTGGCTGTAAATCATTGAACTCACAGCCAGGTGATGAAACTATGGTTTTAGGTCTCCTTACACTGATTTAAAACCCCTGCCAACATGCCCAGCTGCTGCAGAGATCTCTTCTCCTGTCCACCAGAGAGTGAAATGATTTTTAAAACAAGGCACTCCTTGGAGGCTGGGTTTGTTGCTGCTCCACAACTGGTGTGTGTTCCTCCAGAAGGATTCTGGTTTTGGGCTGCCTGAGGCTCCTCTGACTGAGGCTCCGTGGTTGCTGCCTGTAAAAACAGCAGAAGGCTGTTGTCACACTGAGGTGTGCTCAAGCCCTCAGCAAAGCAGGTAATTGCAGAGCAAACAAAGACCTGCTGTGCCAGCAGGAGGATGCAAACAAACAAGTGTCACTTGGCTATCTCCTTTCTATTTGTTTCTTTAGGTACAGCAAGCTGTCCATTTGCAGGCTCACACCCTCTGTGGCAGCAGCTCTGCCCCTCTTTTTGTCCAGATGTAATTAGTCGGGTCTAAAATTTAAGGAGTGAAAACCTGATAATGAAATAACAGTGCAGAGGCCTTCACAACCCTGGCCATCTCTGTTTGTTTATCTGAAGATGCCACTTTCTTTGCTGAATCATTTTTAGTGTCCTTTATGGCAGGTTTGATAAAAGGGAAGAATAAAACTAAGGAACTGGCCAATATAAATTTTATGTAATGAAAATCTACTGAAAATTAGTCTACCTTTCTTTCAAGTCAAAGTAATGGTCTGTGGCTTTTCTGAAGATGTCAGGTAATCTCAATAGCCTTAATGATAATAAAGATCTTTGAGGAACAGGAGGATTTACTAAGGGTGGATTCTGTTTTATGGGTAAAAGTTCAGCAAAAGTCTGAAATTTTTTGCAAATGGTGCAGATTAAAGAGAACTATTTTGAAAGAAAATTTCCAAGACTCAAAAAACATATATGAAAATGCTTAGCCATTGCACACAGTATGCCTGGTACTAAAGAATATTTAGATCAGAAGCATAACAGACCCTCTTAGAGCTGGAATGTGGAATCTGGAATGTGCATTGTGACAGGTTCTTCTCTTGGCTTAGAGTCCTCTCCTTTACTTTGAAGAGCTGCTGTAGCATAAGGATCAAAACAACTATGAGAAAACTATAAAGTTACATCATCAAACTTGTTTATCTTCTTAATTGAGACACCAATGACTTCAAATAAAATCTTGAAATCTATTCAGAGATTTTGTTTAGACTTTCTCCTTTTGTTTTCAAAAGTGTCTTCCTGCCCCTGCTTTTACCTTGGGAACTGCTTTCCTTGTTTTGTTTTCGAGTAAATGACCAGATTTTATCCTAATCTTGTGCCACTCCTACTTAAGAAAATGCTTCTCTTAAATCTCAAGTGCACAGATTTTACAAAGTGAGGTTAATTGATTTTTTTCCTTAAAGGTGAAGTCTTTCCTTAGTTATAGTGTTATTTGAAGTATGCTTGGTGTTTTGCTGTTCACATGCAACCTGTCATGTTCCTGTAAGTTTAGAACCAAAACATACTGTAAGATAAAGTAATTCTATTGTTATGTTGGGTTTTAAAAATATTTCCATACTTATTCTTGCATTATTGAGATGCCACTCTACTCTTCTTTAGCCTTACTTTTAATTTGTGTGACAGTTTAATGTGCTGTATAATTACAGTAGCTCTCACTGCATCTGTGAACCACTGTCCAGTTACTTTAAAAATAAAAATGAAACCAAAACATCCCAAAACAGACCAGGAGGGCTATTATGTGATGGTATTCTAGCTGTTTAAAAATAGACTGATGCAGAGGGGAAAATTGTGTTTTTAAAACAAATCCGTGCCACCTAAGAAAACTATAGATGAAAAACATAATATTCAGTAGATACTTGTTTCTTTTTGCCCTCCGGTAGTAAATTACAATGTCTCAATACTCCTCCTCTGAAAAGACAGTTTACCAAACGAGGATGTTTTTGGAAAACATTGCTACCCTGGGAGTCCCATGCTAGATGTCCATGTGGAGAAGTAAAAAACTCCACAAAACTAAAATGAGGTCATGGATGAAATAGCTGCTCATGATGAACCAGAACGGATCGGTCGGTGGGAGAACTCTGAATGTCACCCTCTCTGGAAAAGGCAATCCAGGACATTTTTCCTGACATGATGAAGCTCTTGGTTCACATTTTAAGTCACCTGTTTCTCTATCTGACAGCAGGAAGTTATTCCTTTTGTACTCAACCCCTCTCTTGGCTAAAGCAGTATGACCCAGTTAGATGGAACCTGCATTTGACTTCTAGACATTCCACATTAAAAAAACCCCCAAAAACTTGGATGCACAGTAAACAGAACAGAGAGCAGCTGCATAATGTTGTGAAACAGTTTGGTAGCCTAAGCAGCAGGGACAGCTCTTGTAATTCATGTCTGAGACCTCCTAATTGGTCTGAGAGTTGATTTGATAAGAAGCTTTCCAGTCTATCTGCAGGAGCCATCTCATCTCAAGGCTCAGGGTGATGCATCATTAAGGAAAGGTTTTCCATTAGCTTATTTAACCATTATGAAAGGGTGTTGTTAGGGAAAGTTCATTCAGTCTGTTCAGCAGAATGTGAGAGCTACTATGGAAGGGGGGAACTGGTAAGTTAAGACGGCAAAACTTTGGGAAAGAAATTGCTCTTATTTCTATTATGGGTAATATGTTAAGCTATTATGGGGAATAACTGATAGGGAGCCAAAGTTTATGTGCAGCAGTTGGTGTTAAAGTTATAAACTGGAAAGTCCACAGGATTTTCTTATCTGTACTGCTGAATTGATTTTTTTGGTTTTTTTTTTGACAAACAAGATTCAAAACAGGAGAGACTGAAAGCTCTTTGTAAGGAAGTTCTTTGCTCTGTTTGCTTGGACAATCACCTGCAGGGCTGCTTTTAGTTGGTGAGATTTGTCAGAGTTTAGTCTAGCACTTGACTAGAACCTAATCACACTGGAGGTGGGGATTGGTGTTTGTCTGCATTAAGGAGTTGGTTCAGATCAAGTGTGTGATGTCCTGCACTGTGTTTTTATACAGACACTGCCACCGTGTTGTCTTGGGAAACTTGGTTTCCCTGATCAAAGGTAGTGACATGGAAAGAGTAAGTATTTCAATTTTGTGCTCTTCTTCCATCCATGAAGACATAGTTAAAAAATTATTTACTTGGTCATCTTGACCACAGGTGTGCACCTGCATCCTCCATGTCCATCCTCTCTGTTCTTCCTTGCCTACTTCTCTTTCTTTCATTTGCTTGTAGCATCAAGAGGTTGCCAAAAGATCACATTCTGCATACTTATGAATCATGATCCGCTCATTTTCCTTCTTGACACCATCAAGTTCAGGAATTATTTTAGAGAAGTGCAGCTCACTGTGCTTCCCCTGCTGTAATGAGTGATCAGTGTCAATCTCCAGCAGGTAACACGGTGTCAGACCCCACAGTGACACAGGTCTGGGTTAAATTCTGGTGCCTGTGGCCCCAGTGGCTGTGATGAGCAGCCCTTGCTCTGGCTCCATCCTGGAGTGTTCAGGCTCTCTAAGATGATCTCAGGAGTGTGTTGACAAGGGAATTGTTGACTACTGGAGGAACTCTTATCAACTGGTGTGTGTATGTAGTCTTATCCAAAGCTGGAGAGATGTGCCAAAAAGCTGTGTATTCATGTTTGCACTGCCTAAGTAGGCAGCCTAAACAATGTGGGCTTACACAGCCCTGATAGTCCCAGAGGTAAACTTCTAGTGCTGCTTGTATTATTATAAACCAGCAGAGAGTTTGCGCTATATTTACATATCTTACACAGCAGCTAATGACAATGAATTAGGCCTTACGCTTAATTTAATCAATTCAGAAGGCTTTTCTTCTTCAGAAGTTATTATTCTGTATGTAAACAATCTGGGGGATTTTGGCACATTTCCCACTGCCACAGTTTCCTTCTCCATAGCACAACTGACAACTGTAATTAGATAGTTATGTTACTTCATGATAAAAAGCCATGCTGTCTTGCTGCCTTTTCCCAAAAGGAAAAACAAAAAAATCCCAGGAGCTGTTTGCTCCTGTTTCCCAAAACAGGACCTGTTTGCCTTTGTGTTCTGTCTCTGTTCTGTAGCAGTTATTTCACAGAGTGCACTGATAACAGCAGTGAAGTTTATCATGGTTATGAAAGTTTACTGAGCAGGGCCCTAAATTATTGGAGATGTTCCTTTGGATTTCCTTTGCTGAGAATGTGTCTTAAGGTGCTTACAAAGCACTCAGGGATGATTCTAAAATCAGTCATCATTCCTGAGGAATTGTACTTATAGAACAGTTTGGGCTGGAAGGCACCTCTAAAGGTCATCTAATCCAACTGCCCTGCAATGAGCAGGGACATCTTCAACTACATCAGGTTGCTCAGAGCCCTGTCCTTGAATGTTTCCACCACCTCTCCTGTCCAACCTGTTCCAGCGTTTCACTGTCCTCATTGTAAGAAATTAATTTCTTCTACATCTAATCTGAATCTACCCTCTTTTAGTCCAAAATCATTATCCCTTGTCTTATTGTGACAGGCCCTACTAAGAATCTTGTCCTCATCTTTCTGACAAGGCTCTTTAGGCACTGGAAGCTGTTATATGATCTTCTCAGAGCCCTCTCTTCTCCAGGCTGAACAACCCAAGGTCTTTCAGCCTTTCCATAGGAAAGGTATTCCATCCCTTGGATCACCTTTGTGAACCTCCTCTGGACCTGCTGCAATAGGTCCTTGTCTTTTTTGTGGTCAGGACTCCAGGGCTTCAGGCAGGCTTCAGTTTCTTGAGGAAATTGCATTCATTTCATTGAAGTTTCAATAATTTAATTTTTATATAGCCATTTTTGAACTTAACGTGGTTTTCCTTCTGGGCTGATAACCTATTTCATCCTTGTAAACTTATTTCAGATATTGTTATTATTATTGCTGCCTTGAAGGATGATCAAAATGTGATAATTTGTCTAATCCATAAGGTTTTTTTTTCCTTGTGGACTTATTTGTGTCTAAGGTTTATAATTTTGTAATGCTGCATTGTTCTTGTTTAACATTTTTTTGCTGTTTTGAGTGGTCAGTGAGGCTGCACTACAGGCCATTGATATTTAAACCATGGATGACTGGCATTCTTCTAAATAACCCACCCACGCTCTTGTATTTTGCACAGCTTTCTCCGTCCTGTCAGTTTGCTGTTCAAACAGCTTGCTTAAAAGAAAAATCAGTATAAAGTCACTTGGAAAACTGTGTTTTCTCCACAAACCATTATTTGGGTTGGGGCTGGAAGGGAAGAGAAAGAAGAATGGTCATCAGGGTCTCATTTGGAGCGACCTTGAGTTCTGGATTAGTTAGTAATAAAAGAGGTGCTGAAAGGTGCTTGTCAAGCCAGAGAGGAGTTGCATTGACCTAGAAAACATTGACCATAGAAAACATTGACAAGAAACAGTGATAATATTGTTTATGGGAAGAGCAGGCTTCTGCTCCTGTGCCACCCACAGCTCCACAGGAGTCAACTGTGTGAGTTTTGTGGGCTCTTAAGAGCATCAGGAGCAGCAGCAGTGGATGGAGAGCAGGGAACTGCCCAAGGAAATGATGGGCGTTGGGATTTTGTAGGGGGTCTGTGTGTGATTATGTAGAGGAAAGGAAAAGGAGAGCAAGGGATAGGATGGGGGAATGCAAAGTGAAAACCATTCCTGGAAGAATTGGTGGTCTAGCCTAGAAAGTCTGAGACCTTGTGGGTTACTTCCAGTAGCTGGCACATCTGGCAAAATAAATCACAGATGCCCTAATTTTTACCACTGAAGAGTCTGGCTGTGGCTCATTAGAAGCTTGGGCAACTTGCAAAGATTAAGTTATGGTGGTGACCTGGCTTCTGTTGGCACTTCATTTTTCAGGTGGTTACAAATTTCCCTGAAGTTTTGATTCATTTTAAACCTGCTCATCTTACAGATATTACTTTGTACCATTCAACTTTTTCACACTTTTCAGTTTCCACACAGCTGGAAGTGAGGAGGGTGGGGAGGAAAGATGCTCTTGTAGCCTCCTGCCTCCCAGGCAGCTGGTCTTTATTTTGATGGTATAATTCATATATGAAACATTGAATTGAGTCTGTTCAGTTGACTGCACACAGCAACAGCTGATCAAACAGCAGGTTCACACTGTGCACCATGATTACCTGGATTACAGGGATAGCTTGAGTGTAAACTGGGCTCATCGTTGCTTGAGTGATAAATCTATGTTTGAATGCATTAAATATTGGAGCAAGACATCTCTTTTGTTCCAATATGAATTAATTTTTTATTAGGTAGCTTGGCCAAGGACTGAATCAGTGAGTCATGCCAAATAATGAGCACAAATGAGGACAGGAAAGGGTGTAAATGCTTTTATTTTCCACTTTAGATATTTGTCTTTTCTTCTGTGCTTCCTTCACCACTTTTGGTCCTACCCATTCTATCAGAATGGTACAATTCTAGTGGTAGCATTTTTTCTTTCAGAGCAGTGATGTTTTTATGAACTGTTTCACTCAGACTTCCTCCTGCCTGCACTTAGAGATGGATGGATGGAAGCCACAAGTTACCTTATTTAGTGGTTCTCTTTTGGGTTTCTCTGGATGACATGTACATTCTCAGCCTTTGGGGTATGGTTTGGGCTTTTAGCAGGGTTCATCTTAATTTTTCAGTTGTTCAAATAAATAAAATATTCCCACAAATCCTTGTAGGCTTTGCAATTTAGCCTCTGTGTGTGTGTGCACACCCACTTGTATACATGGGCTGTGATGATGATGATAGGAATTTCCAAAGAGTCTCTGGGGTGTGGCTGGTTGGAAGTGACATTGAGAGGTGCTCAATATAAATCTGTAATAATTATGTGCTATTTGTGTGAAGATGTTAGCTGAAGATCAATTGAAATGTGAAACAATATCGATAGCCATGGAATGAGGGTATGATGGCTCTGCTGGGATTTGCTGTTGGCCTAGGTGAATTTCTCAGTATCTAATGATTTGGCCTAATTGAATTCCTCAATATCTAATGATTCACAAGTATTCACCAGCCTGGTCTAGGTGAACACCTGTGAATCATTAGATATTGAGAAACCTGGAAAGTTACACGTTAATCTTTAATGTCAAGATATGAGAATGATAGTCTGTTTATTTTTTAAGTTTGCTTCTTCCAGTTGATTGTGTTTTTTGAGCATTTACTTTTCTCAGAAGACCAAAAAAAATGAATTCTTCACTTGAGAACAAGCAAGACTTGGCAAAACAGATAAGCATTTATCTTCTGAGGCAACTGTTGCATAATTTTGCAAAATTTTCCAGATGCAGCTAAGCCTTTTTATTCCCACATTGCTGTGTATGGAAGGCAAAACTATTCTTCAGAGTAAATCTGGCTGGCATTTTATTTGCTTGTAGATCTCTTCATAATTGTAATGCCTAAAAGGATGCTTTTAGGAAACTGCCTGTATAGACCCTGAGCCAGCTCACTGTGCTCAGCTTTATTTGATCCAGTGCTATGATCTGTTTGCTGTAGCACTTTCAGTTCTCTCTGCCCTTTTTTCCCCCCCCTCTATTGTGTCTATTGTGTTTTGAGGCAGCCCAGATTGTAAACTGGCAGAAAGGGATGACCTAAGCTAAAGGAGGCCCTGGGACTGAGGATGTGTGATAATATCAGAGTATAAATCATAATTATATTATTAATATTGTTATTAATATTACCTTTTCAGTATATCCTTGAGCCATAACAAAGAACACACAGAATGTGTTTGGGTTAGGTTTTTTTAATCTGACTGAAGCCTAGAAGGCTTCTGACATGCTTTTAAAGTGTGAGGTGGTTATGGCTGCTCATGACAAGTCCATTAAATGAAGAGAACACAGTAATGATTGAGACTAGAAACACTCAACCTTTGGAAATCTGGAGTGCCCAGTTTTGTCAATATGAAGTTTCAAGGGGAACTTCAGATGTGGAAGTGAAGTGGAAACGAGGGAAGCCTTGGGCAGAACAGCTGTGCCTTCAGTGCTTAAGCCTGGGTACTACTGTACCAAAGGTGTTGGGTTTCCACCCAAAGGCCACAAATTGTCTTCATCCCATGCTTGGCAGGGCTTGAGCTTAAATCCCACAGCTTTGGTCGTCTCACTTATATCTGCCCAGGCTCTGTATCACTTAACCAGCTGCAATGCCTGGGACAAGTGCAGGCTGAATGTTCGTAATTCTGGTTTTCAGAACTTAATAAATGCTTAATAAATGCTGCTCCCTGCACTGTGGATGGATCATCCAGGAGCTCTTGCAGGGAGGAGAGATCAGAGAAAGCTGGGACTAGAGTTTATGCTCTCATTAACTCAGGGGGATGCTCATACTGACCTTGGTGACAAAATTACAGAATTAGAGCTCAGACAGAAAAACTCATTGCCTTGGCTAGACAATGAAATGCCAACGGAAATAAATTATATTTGCTCATAGAGTGCTGTATCGTAGACAGAAATGTTAGGTCCTTTGTACAAATATTTTAAGTAAATGTACATTTTAAGCAGATAGGTTGATAATGTCTCTCTTTGCTCCTTGGGGTTTCTGAAACTGTAATTTTGTTGTTTTCCTAAGCTCTGTAATGTTCTAGGTGAGTGACATTCATTTTAATGGCATTAATTGCAGCGCGGTGATACACTTTAGGAAAAGAGTTTCTCCTCCCATGGCCAAAATACTTGGGTCAAAAAAAGAGTTGCTTTGCTAGTTTTATTTGTACTGTTTTGACATGACGGTAAGGAGCGTCACCAAGAGTGACAGTTTACATTCACCCAGCTCTACCATGGTTTTAGGTTCTGAACAATAATTTTTGAATTTTCTTTGGTCAGATATATAAATGACCATTGTTAAGATGGCCCAGATTAGAGAAGTTAAAAGGTTACCTTCACACTGCAGGCACAGTGTTCTTCACAAGAGCAAAATTCCTCGACCTTTCCATAATGTGAGGAACATTACCAAACAGCCCTGTGCCACCTTAACTCACCCAGACCCTGGGCCAGCGCTGGTTTTGCTCTTTTGTTGCTGTTGTTGTCTTGGTCTCTTGTTTTATTTACAGTCCTTATCTGTAATGCCTTGCAGGCCTTATTGTCTCCAGCCATTATTTCAGTTAAAACATTTTAGCTGGCTAATGATGAGTGACAGAGGTAAAGGTGACCAGCGCCAGGTTCAATCTCTCAGCAGCAGAGCAGTAATCGGATTTTGTTCATTAGGGCACAGACAAGGCCAGTGCTATTAAATTGCAGTTTCTAGCACAGCAATGCAATAAAGAAGCTGTGGAGCACCAAGGACAAATCCCACTGGTGCAAAATGACTGCTTGGCTGTGGGTGAGGTCTTTTCCCAGATCCTGCCCTCCATCCCTCCAGGGTCACAGTGACATGGAAGCTGTAAGTGATGCTCATGGCACTGAATTACAGGATTTTGTGGGGACATTTCTTTGAAGGAGGTCAGAGCCCTGAGTACAAACAAGGAGGGTTTTTATTTGAATTTTTGAGTGATTTGGTCTATGCAACAGCAAATCATATTCTTCCACTAACTGATCTAATTTTTAAATGCTAGAAACTGAATTCCTGATCGAGGGAATGGTTTTTTCTCTTTCCCTACAGTTTACCTCACCTGCTTGGGGCATATTCCTTTGAGTCTCTTCTTATTGACCTAATTCACTGCAACTGTGTTGACCACTAATGGTGGTGATCTCCCCAAATGTCCTTCTGCAGCATTAACAGATGGGTTGTGTTTCTTTGGGTACAGTGCAGCAGTTTTGGGCCAAATTCATTTATTTGATGATTTTATTTCATTTTTATTTCAAGTATTTTGCAAGTACTTTGCAAGTATTCTGCAGGTATTCCTGAGCATCAAAGATGGTAGGTTGGGGATACTGTACAAAGACATCTAATAGTGAGGAAATTTGTATTTCCCATGTCATCCCCCAGCAATACCAGCTTCTGTAACTTTTTGTAGATTTTGACAGATTTCCTGTTTTTCTCTTAACATTTTAGGTATGTCAGGTAAGGATTTGTTTGGGTTTAGTTTTTGTTGTTGTTGTTGTTTTGGTTTTTTCTTTTGAGACTCATCACTTAAATTAAGAAAAGAAGTTAAATTCATGGCCTCTCTGGTCAAAATGAGACATATTCAAGATCAAGAAGAAGAATACAAAGATTGCTAAAATAACTTCATGTCTTAAATATCCATGGACATCCATATGTTGAATAATTGAATAATTCTATTAAAATACTTGGGTTCATCTGCCTTAGACCCTGAACAAAACTCTTGTCTGTACACAATCAATTATGATATGGTTCCTTTTTTTGCTGTCAGTCTTGTGAAACATTTTTGCATCCCACAATTTCTCCATGAGCCCCAGGGCAGAGACCTGTGCTTGCTCTGCAGGCTGAGTGTTACATCCCATTTCCAAGGTGCATTTTTGGACACATCCTCGTGCTGAGCCCACTGCAATGTTTGTTTCCTGCTCTGGACTGCACCAAGGCTGCTCTGCCCACTGGCTCTGTGTGAAGCAGCATCTGCTACCTGACATCTCTGCAGACTCAGTGATTTAGATGTGGCTGAACAGGTTGACAACCAGGAAAAAAAAAAAATCCTTTGCAAACATATCTTTTGTGTCAAAATAAATACAGGGAGGAAAATGTTGGCAAATTCCATGAATTGAAGGGAGTTCTGCATTAAGACCTGCTAGCTAATGCAGCACAAGGGCAGTATTTCTTCCTGCTCAATGTACAATTTTAATCAAAGGGAGGAATTTTTATGGTTATTAGGAGAACAATTTTTTTTTTGTGCCAGCCATTTTAGAAGATATTACTTGAATGCCTGTGGCTTAGAACTTTCTTTGCTCTCTCCATGAATTAAAATTTAGAATTTGTAGATGATTTTTTATAATTATATAAATGAGAGAAGCAATTTTTTTCCTAGAAAGGAGCTAATAAATATGGAGGAACATGATAAAGTAGTGAGTAATACAGAGAAAGTGCAACAGGAACGCCTTCAGAAATTTAGTTTTCAGAGATGCAACTTCCAGTCATGTCCTTTCTAGCATTTTTTTTGTTGAAATGCTAAGATTAAAGGGTGTTTCAGTAAAATCGTTGATTCCAGACAGAATAGAATGGTGTTATTAGATTTAAATCAGGGGATTTTTTTAGAAAATATACTTTAAAATACTCTTTAGATTGTTAAA
>VYXD01003802.1:242538-276692 GCA_013397195.1 Hylia prasina
ATGGGGGTCAGATGAAAAATGAGACTCTTCTCACATTTGTCAATTCAAATATAAATATAATAAATATAATATTTATATTATATATAATACAAGCATATGTAATCCAAATATATATATATGTATATAAAATAAACATACAATAAAGGTTGGACTCTATATCTTGTAGATATTTCCAAGGTTGATGATTCTATGAAATAGCAGTTTGGATTTTGCCCTAGCTGAAATATTTTTTTAAAAAAATCTATTAAGATATTTTTATTATTTAAAACAAAATTAAAGATCTGAGTTAGTCATTCTCTCAGGATAAGATGTTAGTAAGTGAGGTTGTAATGAAGCTGTTTAGTGAAATGTTTCAGTTTAAGGTGTTTAGCAGGTACAGAGACATCAAACAAGAAAGAAAGAAGTTGGAGCTGAAGATGAAATAATTACTGTGATGATTACATTTGAGTCCAATCTGTGTGAATGCAGAGTGCTGCACGGTGGGGAAAGAAATGATTTTCGTGACTTGAAGTTGTGTTATGAGGTTCTGGGGGAGGCAATCTCCCACCAGGATCTCTGGGTGCCTGCGTTGGGCACCGGGTTGCCGCGGTAACAGATGGAGCCTTGCCCGGTTAAGCATCCTCTAAACACGGTGGTATTTTCAGTCTGGGGCTTCAAATAATCATCTTTGCTTCTTTGTTGTTTGCATTAATTGCCTGCCTCTTGGTTCTTTGAGCAGAACTGCAGGTGAGGCTGCTGAACTGTTTGATTTCTGCTGNTACTTTAAAATACTCTTTAGATTGTTAAATGTATTTGATCATAGGGGTACATTGCAGGGCACATGGGGGTCAGATGAAAAATGAGACTCTTCTCACATTTGTCAATTCAAATATAAATATAATAAATATAATATTTATATTATATATAATACAAGCATATGTAATCCAAATATATATATATGTATATAAAATAAACATACAATAAAGGTTGGACTCTATATCTTGTAGATATTTCCAAGGTTGATGATTCTATGAAATAGCAGTTTGGATTTTGCCCTAGCTGAAATATTTTTTTAAAAAAATCTATTAAGATATTTTTATTATTTAAAACAAAATTAAAGATCTGAG
The DNA here is from genome assembly GCA_013397195.1 of Hylia prasina. Classification (NCBI taxonomy): domain Eukaryota; kingdom Metazoa; phylum Chordata; class Aves; order Passeriformes; family Sylviidae; genus Hylia; species Hylia prasina. Next base: position 243,645 of record VYXD01003802.1, read on the forward strand.
TTAGTCATTCTCTCAGGATAAGATGTTAGTAAGTGAGGTTGTAATGAAGCTGTTTAGTGAAATGTTTCAGTTTAAGGTGTTTAGCAGGTACAGAGACATCAAACAAGAAAGAAAGAAGTTGGAGCTGAAGATGAAATAATTACTGTGATGATTACATTTGAGTCCAATCTGTGTGAATGCAGAGTGCTGCACGGTGGGGAAAGAAATGATTTTCGTGACTTGAAGTTGTGTTATGAGGTTCTGGGGGAGGCAATCTCCCACCAGGATCTCTGGGTGCCTGCGTTGGGCACCGGGTTGCCGCGGTAACAGATGGAGCCTTGCCCGGTTAAGCATCCTCTAAACACGGTGGTATTTTCAGTCTGGGGCTTCAAATAATCATCTTTGCTTCTTTGTTGTTTGCATTAATTACCTGCCTGTTGGTTCTTTGAGCAGAACTGCAGGTGAGGCTGCTGAACTGTTTGATTTCGGCTGTATCTCTCTCTTGTATATATTTATATATGGCTCTCTGTGGCCCCTTGGAGAAGCCTGACCTGTGCTGGAAACTGGACCCAATTTTCTTGTCTTCTGTGAAGTGGTGGCAAAAGTGGCTGAGCCCTTATATTGCAATGCAGATCTGATTCTACTGAAATGCCCCTGGGGAGGAGGGAAAGCTGCGTCTGGGTGACAAAACACTGCACAAAATAGGGGCAATAATAGCATCAGTCACAGTTTTGGATGGCTTTTGCATTTGAATGTGGCTCTTTACCTCACTTGTGAGGAACAGGGGCAATATCAAAGTTATATGTTAGTGATGTGTGAGGGTGGCTGGGTAAACTTCTCAAGAGGAGACCTTATATCATGTGTGACTGATTTTTCCAGGCTTTGCTTCATGGGTATTGCGTGTGCTATGTTTGCAGCAATTGGGGCAAAGAGAGATTACTCTGACTCTTGCCCAGAGAATAGGTTGTTGTTTGTGGGGTTTTCTGCAGCAGTTGTAAGTTTGTGAAGACAAAACCTCAACCTCATGCCCCAATATTCACATTCTAGTGTTCATTTCCATTTTAACATACTTTTGTTGCTGTTCCTGGTGCCTTACCTGCCCTTGTACCACTTTAGCTCGGAGCTCTCCCTCCACAACATCCAGTCCCCTCACTGCTATTATAGTGACAGTCCAAGAGCCTGTTCGGGGCTTGGGTCCAGCTCCAGGAGCAGGTATGGAGTGATATGGCAGTACTGTGATTCCCAATGTCTGAGACACCAAAACCAGTGACATTCCCACCTGACACAACCCTCCTGAGCCTCTGCCTTTGCTTCTTCCGTCTTTTCCCTGTTATGTGTTTGTGATGATTTCTGCAGCCAAACTGGGACCAGAACAGTGACGTGGGTGAGAGGAAGGGGAGGGCACCAGCCCCTGAACTGCTCAGTTTGGGAACCCTGCAGACTTCATCTTCCAAGCCCCAAGGATGAGATCTGATCTGCTGGAGGATGGGCAGGGATGAGGCAGTGAAATATCAACAAGCCTGATCCTTCCCTCAAAACTGTTTTTGTTTTGTTTTTCTTTTGCTTCAGGAAAAAGTAAACTCTTGTCCATCTTTAACAGGTCCATGTGCGAATGTGGCAGGGGGTGGGGGAAAGGTGGCACATGCCCCAAAATAAACAGTGGGGAATAAATGGTAGGTGCAATCAGGTGGGTGAAAGGTGCAGGAGGAAACAAGGATGTGGGACCTGGGCTGCAAATCAGCCGCATTTCAGTGGAATATAGAGAGTTATCCTTTCACAAACTTCTCTGTTGGTTCAGCTCCTGGGAATAAACTGCCTTTGTTCCCAGCTGCACTGAAATGTTTATTCATTAGATTTTAATAAAGGAAGTCAAATCTCATATCCCTTAATCAGCACTGATAACTGAATGCTATTAATTGATTGCTCAATACCTGTTAGCATGAAAAGCCAGCAGAGACCTTCAGTGACAACAGCCTTCAGTTTAAGCATTTGTTCTGTAAATTATTAATAACTACTGTTGATCCTCTCTCAACTTATGAAATATTTGTCTTTTTTGAGCAGTAACTTCTTTTTTCTTTAACAGATAAGCCAGATTTATTTAAGAGTTTTGTTGCTTATCTTTCCTCCAGGAGCCAAACTCTCTTTGCAAGTTGTTTGAAGGGTTTGTCCATGTTTACATACCATGGCTGTTTCTGTATTATGTTCTTCCTTGGCATCTTCAAATATTTTTGAGTGTAGTCAAGGCCACTGATCCAGCCAGATGTTTTTCCAATATAATTTCCTCAGTAGGAAGTGCAGAAAGACCTTTATCTGTTTCATTACTGGTTTTCTCACCAACAACGCTTATGTGAAAACCCAAGATAAATAAGTCCATGAAACTAGTAAAAAAAAAAAAAAAANAAAAAAAAAAAAAAAAAAAAAAAAAAAAAAAAAAAAAAGGCAGGAAGATATGATATTTTAATGGAAACATCTGCAGCTTTTCTTCAGAAAATGTCAAATTCTTTAGATAGATCTTGTAACTTTTTTTTCCTTTTTTTAATTTTTTTTTTTCAGATGGGGAAAGAAATAAAGGTAGCACATTGCAGCAGTTTCATTACAGGGCTAGGAAAGGACTGGGTTCTCCTACACCCACTCCATGAGTTGGTGACCAGAATGTTCTGTAGCCTCTCCCCAGGACTGCTATATTTTCTTCATTTTCCTTTCATTCAGTCCTGCCATGTTAGCTTGGGCCATCTGTTTTTGCTGTCAGTGCCTTTTTTTGCCATTTCTTCCATGGCTGCTTTCTGCTTGGAACAATCTGCTTGGATGACAACTCAGAAACTGCATGTACCAGGACACACAGAGGGAGCTGATTGCATTCTCATGGTAACAAGGCAGGGAGCCAGAAAGATAAATTAGGATGTATGAGTGTGGCTTCCAGCCTGGCCTCTTGCTGAACTTTATTCGACACATCCTGTTGGTTCAGAAGGATGATACAACCTGCAAGAATATAACTCTTGTCCTACTCCAAATTCACATGAGGCCAAAGTAAGCACCCTGGGTTATTTAAATCTCAGTTTGTGTGCTGACCTAAAAGGCAGAGGTGATCTTAGGAAGTTGAGAGGTTGTGGGCTGGATTCCCTCCATGTGCACCCTTTCTAGTTCCCCTATTCCCACACTTCCTGCAGGGTTTGACACTGATATTTTTCACTGCAGTCGTGAGGATTTATGACATCACAACTAAAAAGAGATATTGCCTCCTCTGTTTTCACTGTTCTTCACTTGGGTGTCTCAGCTTCAAGAGTCCCAAGATGGAAATAAAATGTATTAAAAAATGGATGAGGAACAAAACAATTTTTGGGGGTGGACTTACCCATACTTTTAATTCTTGTTGCCACACACAGCTGCACATTCTGTCTCTTCTTAGTCAGACCATGTGTTCTTCTGGGGATGAAACCTGTGACCTGACTGTGTGGGAACTTTGCTACTCTATTTCAAAATATTCAGACCTGGAAAACAGAGGCATAGAGCAAGTGTCAGGAAAACTTCACAAATTTAGGGCAGTCCTAATAATACTTCTTCCATTTTTTGTTGTTGTTGGGGTTATACAAAATGAAATGTTGGGGAGGAAAACTTTCTATTTACAAACAGTAAAACTTGTAAGTTCTCTGCCTGGCTGGGTGACCATCATACCAAGTGCTGGCTGATGCATCAGAATACCTGAGCATGTGGTGCAAAACTTGCTCAGCACATGTAAAAATTGACAACAAACTGTTTAATTAGGTGGCTTCAGTTCCACTTAATGATTATTGGGTTTTGAGGGTTTTAATTGCAGCACCTCACCACTCTGGCATAGTGTTTGAATAAATTCAGGGTTTGGACGGACTGCTGCGAGAGTATTTACATATCAAGTCACAAAAGCTGTGCAGTGCATATACAGAAGTACTCTTTAATTGCTTTTCTTTTTATCTTTTAGGTCTCTCAGCAGCCAAGCTACTGACTGAGTCAGGCTTGAATGTGGTGTTGCTGGAAGCCAATGACAGAGTTGGTGGGAGAACTTTCACCGTAAGGGTAATTATCCCCAGAGCCATTTATATACTACATATTCATACTTACAGTATGTGCCATCAGGGGGAAAATTTCTGGAGTACCAGCAAGTGGGAAATTTCCTGATGTTGTACCAAAAAGAGAAGGGAAAGACTGGCATGATGGTGGGGACAGAATACTTCTGTGATCTTGGGGCTCTGGAGTCACCCATCTGGGAAGGAGAACACCACGAACTAAGTTTCAAAACCATTTCCTGGGGAAAGACACTGCAGAAATCTCTATGGAAGAAAAGCCATGAGGGCACCCATGCTGTGAAGAGTCTTGAGCTGGACTGTGACATAGCCCATACAGAGTGGAGTGGGGCAGAGGAGTGTCAGGGCTGGTTGGGAGCTTGAACCACCATATCTCCCTTCACTTCTTTCTTCTGCTCTGTCTTGACATGGGACACCCACTCTCACTCTGCCCATTAGAAAATCTTGCCTGTGCTGCTTCATAGGATAGTGTGTTTTAAACTGGTCCTTTTAACTGGTGAGATGCCTGACTGGGCAAGAGCTGCACAGATGTCCTTGACTCTCTCCTCTCTCTGCCTGCCAGGCTCTTTCCTCTTTTTAAGGCTGTAATGTAACAATGGGTTGCCTATTCTGTTTATGAACTCCAAATTATAATCAACACTCTGGTTATGAACTCAGTAATCACCACACCAGAACTCTACCAAAGAATTTGTTTTCCATGGGGACAAGAATCTTAGCCAAAATACCCTGGGACTATTTAATTTCATTTCATTCCTCTGGATTGCTCTTCTGACTTGTGTGCTATTTGCAAAGGGCTTATATCTTTTGGTTTTGTTTCTTTTCTTTTTTTTTTTTTTCCTTCCCTTAGGTGTGTGATAAACCAGAATAAGCAAGTTAAATACGTGGACCTTGGAGGGGCTTACGTGGGGCCAACCCAGAATCGTCTCCTGCGGCTCTCTAAGGAGCTGGGGATAGAGACATACAAAGTGAATGAAGTTGAGCACCTGATACACCATGTCAAGGTAAGAGGCACTCTCAGCTGCTGTAAACATGAACATTGTTTGATGCCCTTTCTCCTTGTTTTCCACTCTTGCTGCAGTGGAGAATATATCTTTGAGTACGCAGCCTCTGAGTTTGTTGATTAAAAAAATAAGTGATAATGAAATCACCAATAAATTACTATACTAGTATAAATTATGACACGCACACATATTTATGCGTGTGCCCTGTGGGTGCATCCTGTTAGCTCATGCCTTGGTTCAGGTCTCACCTCTTAGTTGAAAGCTCTCAAGGAACTTCCTCGTTTATGAATGGTGCAACTGTGACTCCTCTGTGCAGGTCAGCTTTGATAGGGACTGTCCGAGGTGTCTGAAAATCCCTTTCAGAAGTCCTGGAAAGTCTCTCAGGATGGGCTTCCTAAACCAGTGGCAATTACTATGCTGACAGAAAGAAATGTGAGAGGTTATGTCTGGTTTTGCTGATGGGGAGACTTAACATGCAGAGTAGCAAGATAGTAACTGCAAAAGGCTCTGGGAACCAGACAGTCTTGTGGAGGCAGATCTGAGCGATCTGTTTGTGGTCTGAAATAGAACAGCTATGGCAAAGCTGTTAAGAAGCCCACATACTCTCAGTAGTCATTCTCCAAAAGAGCATCCTTTCTCCTTTCCTGATATAGACCAGCGTTGCACTTGCACAGAAAGGAAACTTGCCTTGTTGGAGCCAAGGAAGTTAACTGTGGGTTTCATTATATGCTTAGGAAAAGCCATTGGTGCAATGACTGGCAAAATATTTGTAGTTGATGTTTGATGAAAGGTTAAAGACACTGACAGTTTTTAAAACGGCAATAGAGAAAATATGTCCTGTAACATTTTCCATTATTTCTTCCACTCAATTGTTATAAAAAAGAAGAGTGTTCTCAAAGTGATTTGCTATGGTGACTGTCTGTAATTACCATTTCTGTGGTAGAGCTAATGGATACATCCACACTGCTCTGTTTTGTGTGCCTCTGGCATCATCTTCAAAGCCAGATTTTCTGTTTGCTCACAGTATTTAGCCTTCACATCTCCCCAACAGTGATAGGAGGTCATGCCACGAGGGGAAACACTTGACATGGCCAGTCAGGATGCTCAGCTTTTCAGGGCACCCTGCTGTCCTAGCATGGTGGCATTCCAACATACTGCCAGAAATCACTGTTTCTTGGAGTTGTTCCCAGTCAACTGTTGAAAGTCTCCAAGGAGAGAGATCCCAGCTGCTGGCTGAGTACTCCCAAGCCATGCTGAGAGCCTAAAGGTTGTATGGAAACAGTTTGGAGGCTCAATTGCCTGTAGGAGTTTCTGAAGAGAGGAAGGAGAGAGCTGTGTACCAGATCTCCCTGGTAGCCAAGCAAGAGGTAAAGAGATAATTCCACAGTCAGTAGCACATCCTTTGCATTTCCTGATTTCATGCATTTAAAACCCTTTATTTCCATTTTTCTTCTCTGTTTATACAATTGTGGGGAAGTATTAACATAGTTGAAGAATTAGTCACAGTTAAATAATTGGCATGTGAGCACTATACAATAAACATATACACTATCTTGTGGCCAAATCTTCAGCATTTCATGTATCTTCAACAAATTCCTCCCAAGTTTCTGAGCCATGTAGCTTGTCCATGGCTTCCCTGAAAATGAACAGTGCTGGTCTGCTCCTTGAAATCAGTGTTCCCAAGCTGTAGATTCAAAGTACACAAAGGGCTGTGTCCCTTGTGTGAATTTGAATTCACATCTGACCCAAGCTTTGTGACTGTGGCCAAATGTAATTAAATTCTGGACCACAAGATTATCCGAGCCCAGAGAGGCAATGAAACCTAAAGGTTTTAATTCTTCTTTTGCTGCACAAAAATCAGGCGTCACAGTGCATCTTGTAAAATCAGCTGCTCTTTTTACTTATACCCAAAGGCAAAATCAAGCCTTTCATAGTTAATCAAATTCATTTTAGAGGCTTTTTAATACAAGTAATATATGCAGCTTCTTTGTACTACAAAATGAAAAGAATGCATTTTGTTGATCTCTGGGTGGGTCTCTGCTAATTAGGCTTTACCAACTTGATTGGGTTGTATGGTTCTTTTTCTCCTTTAATCTTTTTTAATGCCAGGTTCTATTGTGAGATTATTTTTGGTCTTGCTTATATTGCGTGTGATATCTTCACAGAAACTCAAAATTATATTTCTTGCCCTGTATTTTTTTTCTTTTCCCTCCACTTGTTAAGCATCCTTTTTTTATGGTCTTTGAAAAGAGATTAGTATGTTCTTTTCATTTTTGTAAATACTGGTTCATCAGCCTTAGTGAGAAAATTAGTAGAGCTCTGTAAGTAGTATTTGGTAGGCAAATTGCTGCCTGAACACCACTGATTTTTCAATAGCCTAACTGAAATTAGGTCCATAAATCCAAATTTAAGAAGAAAAAGCAGAGCTGTCTGAAGTCATCATCTCCTAACAGTTCTCCCACTGGACAGGTAGGCAGATGTAAAATCTGTAAAAATGCTTCTTAAAATGAGATAACTTCTTAGCAGCCCAGGACAGCGTTCAGGGTCCTACCTTATAGGCAAATTTGTAACTTTTGACTAGTGGTGTTTATTTTCCTCACCAAAATGACAGCTTTTGTCTTTTAAAAAGCAAAGGTAAGAGCCAATAGTCCAGGTAATTTTTGCTGTGTAACAGTCCCTGGAAAGACTGAAATATGAGAACAATTATTGTGAGGGTTTAATTAACAAATTTTCCATGTTAATTCAAGCTGTACTTCACTTCTGTGGAATCTCATTAGCCATGCCAAGTTTCTGGATTTTAAAACACAAAATTACAGTTGTAATATAAACCACAATATTTTCAGTTGTAATGCAGGTTCATTGTCCAAGATAACTGTGAAACTGGTTAGCTCTGCTATCCTAAATCTCTCTGAGGAAACATTTCTTTGTATGAATGGTTTGCCCAATTAATGTTTTTACATGATGCCTTCATGAACTGTGAAGATGACCCACTCTTTGTCCAGCTGAGGTGCCAACTGAACATCCTCTGATCCTATTTTCTACCAGATCTTTTTATGGGATAATGACATTGATGCTTCCTGGAAATTCCTTATTGTGAAAAATGGTAGAAACACTTGTTCCTTCTAATCTCTGTGCTGTCTCAGGGCAGGCTGTGGATGGTGCTAACTCAGGTAGATGACAATTTTCACAGCCTGCTGCACCTGAAACATTCCTCCTGTGGATATAATTGAGTTGTTTCTTTAGCACCAAAGAGGCCCCATTGCCATGGCACCCATCCTGGGGGCCTTTCAGGTTAAGATGCTGGGGGAAACATGAAGCATCCCCTCCCCAGTCACTGGATAAGTTCTTGACAGCAACTTGCCACCACATCATTACCCCAGTTAAGAGGATGGAGTTTTCTCATGCTCATCCCTCTGCCAGCAGCACTGGCTGGAGCTGTCTGATTGCAAGTCGTGCCCACTTGAAATTTGGCACCACTTTCATTCAAGGATAAATAATTGACAGCTCTGGGGAGAGTGATAATGTGAACCCTGCCTGCAGCACCTCATGAAGGTGAATATTTAATCCTGTGCACACAGTACTTTAAACCAGGACCCCAGATCTGCACTGATTTTGCCAGGTTAACTATTGATCTACAGTAGACTTGCAGAACAAAGTTTTACAGCCCTCTTTGGTGTCATTAATTTTCATCACTATTGTGCTTATTAAAATGCAGTTTGCAGTGGTCTTGTTCATGAATTAGAAATATGATGGTCACGCTGCACTGAGATTTAATTAGCAGCTGGATGAGTGACTGCTGTATCTAAAGCTACAGAATTTAGTGGTGTTTCTTCTGTTATACCCGTGATATATGCACTGAAGCTAAGCAATATGATTTATTTAAGCTTTTCACCTGCCTTGTCTGCAAGTCTAAGGGAAGTGTCTTCTGGCATAGTCTGTAGTATAGAACACAACTGCTTAAATGGATTTTTGAATGACTAGGTAAAAGTGCTTTCTTTGTTCTTTGTACATCTCAATTAGAGTGCAGAGAATGAAAAGACTGTGAGACTCTCAGTAGCTATCAGTTTAAGTGAGGTGAAATGGCCTCGTGTCTTTTGTTTTCTCCTCTTCTTGCTGACAATTTGTAAACAAGAATTTGGGGAGCTGAGAAGAAGACATCTGAATGTTGAAGGAAATGGGCATCTGGTGTCTTGAAAGGGAAGCCAAGTAAATTCAAAGACACTTAAATTGCTGCAGGGCCTTGAAAGTTTCACTGGAATGCAGATCTATGTAATTTTAACTCTTCACTGGAGATGAGATGCATACACTCCTGCCACAGGATGCTGTGTCAATATTACACTCACTTGTAGCTTCAAAAGTGAGTCTGAAGTTGAGCAGGCTCAAGTTGGTGAAAACATCTTCCAGACCCCCAGAAGGGATATCCTCCAGTCAGAGAATGAAGAGCAGCTTTTGGCAGGAGTATAGGAAAAGCTGCACTTGTTTGGTCTCATTGAACCTGCCCTGTAAATAGAGGAGCATCTTCTCTTTTCTCCATGCCAGCAGCTGGAAGTATTTGCAGGAAGAAATTTCCTAATTAGGACGTTTAAAATTAAAATATAGATATTTATCTATAAGCAGCTTAAAAGAAGCAATTATGGAGAGCAAATCTGCCAAGTGATCTCTGTCAAGAGGGTCTGTAAAGCAAGGTCTTGCAAAGGGTGTTTATTGATCAGGAAGATTGAATGGAAAGCTGGAAGCTGTGACCTAATGGTAGCCTGAGGATGAAAGCAGTAAGAAAAATGAACTGTGAATAAAATATGCATTTCCTAATTAAATTTGAAGAAAAAAAATCTTCCTGAGTCTTAGCTTTTCCAGACTCTGTGGTCTGTTCATGAGGAGACAAGGAAAAGAACTTGTGCTCCCACCTAAATTATTTAATTGAGACTGCTGGGAGAAAAGCTTCAATTGCATCTGATTGTAGAACTCATTTTTGTTTCCCTTGAGAAGCTGATTAAGGTCTACAGGAAAACAGAATTAGAGAAATATATATTTAATACTGGAACAAGTGGCTAAGCATAGTGAGTTTTACATGTCTATAAAATTTTATGCAAGTTTTCATATTTTTAGTGATACCAAAGTCATAAACCCAGTGTTATAGTTGAGGGACAGTGAGTCTCTCAGTTATACTGTGGGCAGATGCTCTTTTGAAGGCTTTCTTTCAAATGAAGCTCCATTTTTCTTTTGTTTTCATTTATTTATGCCCTATTTATCTGCTTTTCAGAAAGGAAGGAAGATTATTTTTAAGACTAATTCTAGAAATACTGAAAAGTTTTCAACTGATTTTATCCATTTTGTTGACTGGTTTAATTCAGGTGTTGAAAGCCACATGCAAGTCCAGTATCAAAGAGTATTTAGAAGCAAAGTCCCTATAAGTCTGTGCATCATAAGATACCTTAATGTTTTTTCTAAAGGTGTTTTTGGTGTCTGAAAAAGAAAAAAATGTCTCATTCTAGTAGGAAAGAGGGTTGGTTAATTATTTTCAGGGCTGATTGGAACCAATAATTATGGCTATATAGTTATATATAGACTTTAAATTTAGAGCAGATCCTCAAGATCCTCAATTTCACTTTCTATATCACTTTGGTGGTGTTTCTCTAATTCTGCTTTTTTTCAAGTGTGATAAGTATTTAACAGATTGCATGACCAGTGTGGCAGAGTGAAGATAGACTTTATTTTTATAATACAGCAGAAACAAGTTGTTCCCAATTGGCTTCTTTTCTTATCAGAATGCATATTTCAAGCCACTGTGTCTGGCTCTGCAACACTTAAAATGGAATTAGTTTTCTTAATGAAATTCCCAAGACATGTTGGTATGCACAGCTTATGAACTCAAATTAAATATTGAAAGATATTTGGAGGACATTTTGGCATGTCTTGATGTTCTAGCTTTGCACCATCAGTTATATGGGGTTTTTTTTGCTGCTGCAATTATATTTTCTAACCTACAGATCTTCTTGCCTTTAGAATATCTGTCAGTATAGTAACCAGCCAAGCATTTGAGATCCTGAACAGTTTTGCAATGAAGGGAGCTTTAATGAAGCTCAGCTGTGTTACAGTTTTAAGTAGGTTGTAAAATCTCTCTCATTTTGGTCCAGCTACTTGCCATTTTTTAATTGAAAATGATGATTATACAAGGGGCGTAGTCTCAAAAATGTCTTATTAGATGTTATGAATTAATAACAAAAAACCCCAACCGGCCAACCAAAAAAAGCCCCCAAAAGCAACAAACACACATACCTAAAAAACAACAAATACACACACCCCCCAAAAAAACTCAAAAAGCACCCCATAATAAACCAAAGCAAAATTACACTTTTCCATAAGGCAGGAGATGAGAAACAGCATCTGAGACAGGTACAGAGTTACAGCCTGAAGGGATGCCTTTCTGTTTCTGATTTTCCTTGTCACAGCTTGGGGTCTGATGGTTCCTGGGCTTTGTTTGAATGACATTCCCGGGATTTTAAACTGAGAAAGCAGGGGGTGTGTGGTGTACCAGTGCTGCGAATCAGCAGAGGGCACTACGTGCCAATAAACCTGTGTGGCTGGGAATTAACATGCAGAGTGACAGCCTTGGTGAAGTGAGCATCAGTTAGTCCAAGGTTTAGATGGTTTAGCTGAGTGAATATCTGTGCTCAGCGAGAGCTGACTTTATTTATAAGATGTTTATCCTGTGCTATGAAAAATGCATGGATCATTGTCACCAGGGGCTTCAGTTCACAGTGCTGCATCTCACTCTGGCACTACCTGGGTACATAATGTTTAGGGGAGCCTGAAGTTGTCCTGGGCCTGCAAAAGCACGTTTTCTCCTGAGAATCCCACTCTGCATTCAGATACTGATATCTCCTGGCAGTCCTTTCTCAGCTAAGCATTTGCTCACTGTCACCTTCACAGGACAAGGCACATGAGAACTGGTCCCTGTGCCCCCCTGAGTGCTGGGGCTGATATTCAAGGGGCTACTGATATTCAGTTGTCATGTTGTGGGTTTTTTTCCCCCTGTAATAACCCATTTATTATGTCAGCTATTTGACCTGAAACAGGCCTGATGTATAAAGAAATCTTATTTCTGCACGACTTACACGGGCCCATCGTAACTCAGCCAAATGTTGGTTGACGTGAAACACATGGCTGAGAAAAATCTATTGGGAATTGTAAAGTTTGTGACAAACACTGGGTTTCCCATTTCCCTGCTGCCTTATTCCTGGGACAGCTGGGTTGCACGAGTTTTCTCCCTTTAATTTCAGCTTCTTCAGTGAGCTTTAGCCCCCGCTGCAGCAACAGCCTTTGTGAGCAGCAAGTGATCCATGCAGGTAGATCTGCAAGTGCTGATGCTGCTCTTGTGTGTCTCTGAAGTGTTGCAAGTGGCATCATGAAACCATTTCTAAAATTTTATATACAAATAAAAAAGGGGTAGGTAAGAAATGCTTCTGAGCATTGTAGAACTGGTGTTGGAAATACCGTGTCAAATGATTGGAAGGGATGGTTATGGTTGATGGTTTTATACAGTTCTGATTTAGGTATAAAAATATTTGAAAAGGAAATGTTTTGTGAATCTTGGGGCATGCAAGTGCCTTGTTATTCTTTAGAGATTACACACCACCAGGAGGCACAGAGCATGTTATTCCCAGCAAATAAGCAAATTTTGCCTAAATATCAAAAAGGTTTTCGTGTTTGCAAAAAAACAAATTCAGCACAAGTGAAGCTGAAATGTTTTGGTTTGTTGGTAACTACTCAGAGCCATCTGTAGTCTTTCTTTGCTGCTGCTATTTTTGTTTCTGTGTAGAGCTTAGTCTGGCAGTCTCTTCTCAAACAAAATTCTGATTGGCAGCTCCTGGAGTTTTGTTTGTGCAAGAAATAAGGATCAGGCCTTAGGAGATGCCTTAGAAGCTCTTGAAAGTAACTTTCACAGGAAACTCGCTAACTTTGATGACTGCTTTTACTTTTTTTTTCAGGTAGAAGTTTGTTCCTGTTCTTTATGAGACTTACCACCCCAGATTCCTACACAAGAGACATACCCAAGATTTTCCTTTGGGCAGTCCAAATGCAGTGAAATAGAAGAACAGTAAAACAGAAATATGGTTTGTGTGTCTCTTAGCCGTGTGCTCATGAGGAAGCACCGCTGAGAATTCATAAGACTTAAGTCAGAGAGGATAACTGGGTTAGGGTTGCCTCTGGCAGAGCAGGAAGCTCAGAACAAAATCAATAATTAGAATAACCCATTCTGATGTCCTGGTTTTCTCGAGCACGGCAGTGGGCTTGTTTCATAAGCCTAAATTTGGGAAATAGCAGGTACTTGAAACCGAACTGATGAGCTCTGGATTTTGGAATATTTACAGGATGCTGACATAAGTGAAGGCTCCAGAGTTCAAAAGAAGCCACAGTAAAATTGACTTCTTGAGGCCATAGGGCCAGTTATGGAATTTTAATGTGCCCCAAATATCTGAAAGGTAATTTCCAACACGGTTCAGATGTTATCACCTGGGACAGGAAGGCACTTGGTCTGAGAGGTTTTGCTCTTCTCTTACAGCCTTTTGGCAGCCAAGTATGGATTGATGTGTGCCCCAGTATAAATTGATTCCATGTGAAGAGATTCCATAATAATACCCAGATGTTCATGCTGGGACCAAATGCCTCTGATGAAGCAAATATTTTCTGTTCGTCTCCATCTACAGGGATTTTTTTTTCTGATTCCATGTTTTGTTTTCCCGATTCCAATATTTTCATACAGTTGAGCACAAAAGATGTAGAAATGCACTTTGATTTCACGTTGAATAAAAAAAAAAAAAGACAACCCTCCATTTTCTGGGTAAACATGTGCCATAATGTCTGTCCTTAAATTGGAAGTGCTAGGTTTTCAACCTTGGTGCCTCTGGCACATGAAGTGACTGGAGATCTACTCTGGCTGTGACAGAACTTCTGATTGCAAACTTCTAAAAATTTGATTTTGGCGTTGTAAAAACCATAATTTATCCTCCAAAGCACTGCAGAATTAAATTGTTGCCTTGTAGCTACTTCTTATCCATTTACCAAAGAAATAAATGCCTTCCTCTCCATTTTGCTTTCTTCCTAACTTTCATTGCTTTGATGTTTTTGTCAAGGATTCCATTAGAGTCTTCTGTCCATAAAGACTAGGTGAAAAACCAGTTTCTTCTTAATTTTCTCTGACCTGTTTGGGAGTTTTGTAAACTGATTTTCTGTTATTCATAGGTTTGATTTTTTTCTTACTGATTTCTGAGTATCCTTCTCTTTTTGAATTAAAAGTCCTCAAAGTTATTTGCCAGCATTTTTCAAAGTTATATCTCATTTTGTTATTTCCAGACCAAGTTTTGAGCCTTTCAGGATCCCTTTGTGCCCTTTTACTGTATCTTCTGGTGCTTGCAGACACCTGCAGATTTGAGTAATGTGCTCTCTGTCCCTTCTTTCACAGTATTAATAAAGAGGCTAAATCAAATCAGGCCTGACATTTCTTTGAATAAGTGGTCTTTGGATACTTCTCTTCAAAAAGACACTGTTGTTGTTGTTGTTACCTGGTTATAAATATTAAATCTTGGTGCAGTACAGTTTTGTTAAGCCAGTGTAAATACTTTTTCAGTGATGATTGGTGTGGCACTGCATCAAATATCTATTAAAAGTTAGTACTTCTACTGTTTGACATTCATGCCCACACAGTGCACGCTTAAACGCATAATTTAATATAAATTTTGAAAAATCAGCTGTGCATGCAATATGGCCATTATTATTTACCTATCTTGTGGGCTCTAGAATGCATTGTGAAAAAAAAGTACTCACATAATGCTAATGAGCCTTTCTTTGTGAATATTTAAAGCTATTAGGCTGCCATCCATAAAGTCAGCCAGGGAAATCCCATGTAAATAAAACAGCTCTACAAATTACCCATTGTCTTCACTCTTAATTAAGCTAGACTTTCTAAACATCTAGTAATGGAGATATAGATACAAAAAAAATTCTGACTATTAGATATGTAATGATGTAATTAGGACATTGGTATTGGTCACATTGTCCCACTCTGTAATTTACAGATAGGGGTCTTGGGCTGGAAGAATAAGTCTAATTAGTAAATGCTACATTTTCTGCAGGGCTGGTAATTTTTAGGTTAGCTGAGACTTTTTTTTCCCCCAGGAAGGTCTCTTAGCTATGATTTAGTGTGTAATAAAGCTTACCACAACTACTTTTGTCTGATTTTGAAAGGAAAAAAAACCCCCTAACTGCTAAATGCAATTAATTGTTAGGTGTTTTCATGAAAAATTAGGAGCGAAAAATAATTTGTATCTATATCTATATCTAAGTTAGGATATATAGATATATATCCTTTTTAGTAGCAAATAGCCCATTTTTCAACTCAGTCAAACAATGCTGCTGCATCTCATATTTTTTTTGGTCTGATCTTAGTGACTCTACTGCAGGGTGTTAGTTTGGTTGCCCAGAAGTGCCAAGTGCTTTGAAGGTAAAGTATCAGCTCTTGACTGACTTGCTAAAGACTGACTTGCTCATCTTGTTGTGTACCACACCTAAACTGCACGTGAAGATTAACAGGAATAACAAAATAAACACCCAGAGCTGGTTTCCCAGGGTCAGGTAACCTTTGAGCATCTCTGAGCATGGAAGAGACCACAACTCCTCTGGGCAATCAGTGCCAGTGCTCAGGCACCCTCATGGTGGAAAAGCATTTTCCTGGTGTTCAGAAGGAACCTCCTGTGTTTCACTTTGTGCCTCTTCTCCTGTGTCCTGCACACACAATGACCCATCAGAAACTGTCACGTGGACTGAATAAATTTGTGCTTTCTGTGAATATTTAACCTTTTTGGTGCTGCCTCCCACACATGGAACCCATGATTATGGTTATCTTTTGGGGCTTTTAATGATTTTTTTTTTTTTTTCATCTTGTAGGGTAAATCTTACCCCTTTAAAGGCCCATTCCCTCCTATGTGGAATCCCGTGGCCTACCTGGACTACAACAACCTATGGAGGACCATGGATGAAATGGGAAAGGAGGTAAGGCATGAGGCATTG
Organism: Hylia prasina; assembly: GCA_013397195.1. Lineage (NCBI taxonomy): Eukaryota > Metazoa > Chordata > Aves > Passeriformes > Sylviidae > Hylia > Hylia prasina. The sequence continues at coordinate 259,750 of VYXD01003802.1, forward strand.
CAGGTGAATCAGCTCAGCTTGTGTCCATGAGGGGCAGAGGGAAGGGATTAGGGTGCAGACAGGCAAAGCTGCTCTGCCTTGAACAAACCCAGTGCTGGCAAGAGCAGCCACACATTTTGGTGCACGTTGGTGGCCAGAGCACATCTGAGAGTGGCCTCCTGGCAAGCTCTTCTCAATCCTGTGCTGCTGAGGCTGTCTGCGCACATCCCTTCATTTTTCTGGTTATGGGAATGTCCAGGTTTATGCCTGTGATTGATTTTTACCTCTTTTCTTCATAAGTAACATTTTAAGAGGCTTGCAGAACTCAAACGTGTGCCCTTTTCTACCCTGAAATTCAACTTGTCTGTTCTAGTTTGTTACCTGTTTTCCATTGACCGAGCTACAAAATTTGAGAAGAAGTTGCTCTTACTTGTCTAAATAAATGTGGGAGATATGGAATAACTTAGAGATATTTCTTAACTCTAAAATTGTTCTCTGTTTTTCAATCTAAAAAAAAAGAAGTATGTTAAAACAAGCAAACAAACAAACCCCCTCCCCCAAAAGCATTCCCTGTTAAGTTCACTATGTTACCTGCCAGAAATTTGCAGGCTGAATTAGCATTTAAAGACAAGATTATTTATATTTCTTTGCCACTCATTCACTTGCTGATAAATGCTTTTCTTTATGTCTCCTTAGATTCCCAATGAGGCTCCATGGAAGGCTCCACATGCAGAAGAATGGGACAAAATGACTATGCAAGATTTCATAGATAAAATATGCTGGACAAAGTAAGTAACTTTTTAATATGAAATATATGGCTTATATTTACATACCTTAGGGCTCCAAATAAGCATTACTGCCTTGCAAACAGATATACCTGTCACTAAAATACAGCCCTTTTAAAGAAAAGGGGTGAGAAACTCCTGTAATAATGGACCATGGCACCTGTCAGCACGCTCAGTAGATTCTGTTACATTTCCCTAACTTTTTAGACAAAAAGAAAAAGAAAATATATTTGGGAAAGGTTATTTCTGAAGAGATGGACAGTACACTAATCTGTTATGTGCACTTTCTTGCTCTTTACTGTGTGTTTAGCCTTTCAGAGAAAAATGTTATGGTTACAGCAGGTTTTTGAATCAAACTCTTGATGGAACAATACACATTTATTCTGTGCTGGACCAGCTGATTTTACCAAAGTGCTATAAAGATAACATTTGTCTTTCAGTAGCACTAAATCACTTTAGCACTCATCATTCTATTGTTTAGCTGTTGCACTATACACCACCCAGGGATACAGAAACTGCTTCCTGTTTTTATGTATACATCAAAGCAATTTTTCTGTACTTGCCATTCAACAGCAGTTTGATTGTTTCTCTTCATGCTGAAGGGGAAAAAAAAAAGCCCATTAATCCTGGTTGCTGTAGAGAAGATTGATTTCTACAGCAACCTCTTCAGATTTGCTGAGTGTCTGACACGTGGCTGCCATGAGCTGGAGCTTGGTGGAGAAACCTGTTAGTGCCCACTAAAGCTGGTGATGTCACTGACATTTCTATGGCTTCAGGCAGCCTCTAGAGAGCAACATGGCCTTTGCTGTTAGTGTTGTGCTTGTTGGAGTGAGTCCAGATGAAGCCACAAAGATGATCTGAGGTCTGGAGCACCTCTGCTGTGAAGCTGGGCTGAGAGGATTGCTCAGCCTGGAGAAGACTCCAGAGAGACTTTGGAGCACCTTCCAGTGCCTAAAGGGGTTACAGGAGAGCTGGAGGAACAAGGACAAGGGGTTCTGGCTTTACACTGAAAGAGGGCAGGGTTTAATTTGATATTTTGAAGAATTTTTTACCACGAGGGCGATAAGGCACTGGCACAGGTTGCCCAGAGAAGCTCTGGCTGCCCCATCTGTGGAAGTGTCCAAGGGCAGGCTGGAAGCCACCTGGTCTAGTGGAAAGTGTCTCTGCCATGACAGGGAGGTTGGAACTGGAAGTGATAAAGGACACTTTAAGCTCTTCACCATTCTGTAGCTCCATGATTGTTAATGGACAGCAGGCTGTTGTCCAAAAACTTGAAATCTTCTGGTTCATAGTTTTGCTTTCACAAGATTGACAATTGCACAGAAGCATATAGAAAACCTTTCTCATTTGTACCCTGGTCCGTACTGAGTAAGACGAAATGGGAATGTGTGCTGACAGCTGTGCTGGTTGTCTGAGCCTCAGACAGGGTGAGGAACTGTGCACGTGAGCAAAACACCCACACTCACTCAAATCCCATATCTCATGTGACTACAGTCATGTTTTTTCCAGCTCTGATGGAATAAGAATTGACATTTCACCTGAATACTGGCATAAGCTGAAGATGCTTTTCAGATTTTATATGTGCATCTTGGCTTGATTTGCTTGGTTTGTTCAAGATTGAAGTAACATGCTGCAGAAACTTCCCACCCTGGAAGGTAATGATCCAGAAGGGCAATCTACTCTTTCCTCTTGTCTAACAGACTGTACAGGTTTGCTTTTGGCTAGAGCTGCGTGCTGGAAATATCCTGACTGCTCTTGGTTGAAATCATACTGCCATTTCTAGATAAAAAACATCAGGAACTGAAAAGCAATAGGAGAGGGTGGCAGAATCTGGTAGCCACCATGGTAACCACCATGTAATAGCATCTGCTTATAAAATATTAATAAATACATATATGTTAGGCAAAATATCTCCTAGAGTCGATTGTATTTTACAGTATGTGTTTATACAGATGAAAAACTTACAAAAAATCTCTGTATTATTTTTGGCTGTCAATAATGAATTCAGAATGCACCCATTTTTCAGAAAATGGATCAGGTTTGTACTTGAGTGGAACTTTGCATTTTTAGGAAAGAAAGAAGATGCCTTTTTCTATATAGCTCTAGAGCTCTTTGAAATAGCATGTTAGAGTTACCTTTTTTTTTTTTGAAAGTTTGAAGACTGAAGAAAGAAGCAACCAGAATTGGATTCTGCACTGGCTTTAATGCATTACATGTGAAGTATCTATAGAATCTTCATCCCTATCAGTTACAATGCAGTTAAACTGAGCATCTTCTAGTCCTGTTCATGTCTCTCTAAACTCCTCCTCAGAGTGAAGGCAGAGGGAATTATTTATTTATAACAGGAGGAATATTTCTCTGAGCCTTAATTACCTCTGTCTTACTGCACCCCAAAATCTTGCACAGGCTTATACAGTAATTTACAGTAGAGCTGCTATGAAAGATCAGATTACAGGACATGAAGCAGTGATCCCTTTTCAGACACAGGTCAACTTTCTGCTCCTGTGTTCATTGCCACTGTATACCAAGACACTGTTTAAAATACCGAGTTGAGCTACCAAAAGTATCCTTTCTTTTTTCTTGCCAGACTCTGGCATGAATGCTGGCTCTTCTGCCAAGGTTTCCTACTTATATTTCTTTCCTTGTTGTGTTCCAGCTGCAAAACTCTCCCTGAGCACAGCAGAGGATGGGCAGTGAATGGATGCTGACTAATCCATAGATCTTTAGATAATAGATAATTAGTTTAGGAAAGACCCCTTTTTTTTATGATGGGTTTTGATTAATATCTGTGCCGTGTTCTTGAGGGGACAGGCATTCAGCAGGGGCAGACAGAGATGCAGATCTGGTTTGTAACCCAGGAACAGGGGGCAGGGTGATTTTGGAGTCCAGTGAAGACAGGAGGGCTTGCTGTGCTCAATCCTGAGGCTAGGATAACAGGCTAACTTTGCATTAGTAGGATAAAGGGATATAATCTTGGGCTTTTGTGTCTCTCAATGCCCTAATTTATCTGGAATACAGGAGTGTTTCATTAATATTTTTTTACAGAATTACTTGAAACTGTTGCATAAAAGGAATTGGTAATTCCTTCCTTCAGCTGGAATTTAGAAATCCTTTGCCCCCGCAGTGAAAGAAAAGGCTGCCTCAGAGAGGCTCCTGCCTACTCAAGAACAATCTTGTCAGCATTGTTCTGTTTCTAAATTAGCTATCTTTCTTTTCTTTGTTACAGAGCTGCCAAGAGTTTTGCAACTCTGTTTGTGAATGTGGATGTCACTTCTGAACCCCACGAGGTCTCTGCCCTTTGGTTTTTGTGGTATGTGAAGCAATGTGGGGGCACAGCAAGAATATTCTCAACCACCAACGGGGGACAGGTACTGTCAGCCTTCACCTCCTGCAGCTCTTGGCAGGCCCTGGTTTAACTTCATTCTTTTGCTGGTTTACTTTAGTCCAGAGACATCCATGACTTTTGAGCCAGTAGCACACTGGTACCTAGTTTTATTCATTTGCCCTTTAATCTGGATCTTGCAAAACTGGTGTTGAAGATTGCTCCCTACTGAAGGCATTGCCCCCAGGGATCAGAAGATTTGTATCTGGCTTTTTTTTTTTTTTTTTTGGGTACAGATTAAAACATGTGTTTTGCTTGTCCACACTGAAAAGAGAAAATTTTACTTATGCTTATTTCTGTCACGAGGCTGAAGCCATCCTTATCACTGCAGAAGCACTTAATGGAGATGGCACTGTCTGCTGCAAGTTAATACTGAAAATGTAGCCCAGAGCTGGGTTCCTAAGATGCAAATTTCTGAGCATTAACACCATTAAGATTTTAAAATCAGTCTAAAGAAAATGAACACCCCTGCTTAAATATGGTATTGCTTTGAAATGTTTGCAATCTGGTACATTAGAGCTGCTTCTGCAGTTGAAGAAAGTAAAGACTCTGTTAATGGTCTTCTACTTGAGAAGTGCAAATTTCACTAATTGTATCAGAAATGGATATATTTTTAGAAATGCTAATTATTTAATCATAAATAAAAATGCAAATACATTAACCATATTAAAATGCATAAATATGCATAGATAAGCAATTATTGTAGATAATTTAAGTTAAATATGTTTAATTAAATATTATTTGAATTCTGTACTATGTTAGAGATGATTTAGGTTGGGTTGAATTACACACTGCAGCAGACATTTTTGATGTGAGCTATGTTACTTCTTATACCTTGTTATTTATTATGAAGGTCAGGTTTCCTGCCTCCGATACACAGAGCTCTGCAGGGATGAGTGAACTCAGAGAAAGGTTTGAAGGTTTAAGCACTTTCCAGAAGTCTTGCTGATTCACACAGGCCCGTAGAATCTTTTTGGAGACCACATTTGGAGGAGGGATTTTCTTACAAGGTTACTATTGATACCTTGAGAAGTCTGACCTGAAACAGAGACTGGGCAGAGCTAGAGAATAAAGTAGGTATTTATTAAAAGGCCTTAGGATACACCTTGGGCAGGACAGGACCTGACCAGGGCTACACTCAAGGTAAACTTAGAACGGTCACAAAAATGGTCACAAGGTCTTATACCTTTATAAGGTATAAGGCATATTGGGGTTTAATTGTCCAATTACAGCTTCAGATTGTGAGGTTTCATCCTTCTTGTTCCTCCCTTCAGCCCACCCTTGTTTGTGCTTTTGGGCCTGAAAATTGTCCTTGGTCTTCAGCAGGAAAAGGATTTGTTTTGTCTCCCTACTCTGTGAAGAGAGCTCACTGGCACTTAATATGAGGCTCAGAGCTAGGCAGCGCAGAATCTGAAAGACATGAAAGCTAAAACTTAAGGCATCACTATTACTTTTAGTTTTGACTAGAGTTCAAATGGTGGTCAGATATGGGGAGGATTTGAGAAGCTGACGGAAAGAGAAAATAAAATGTGCACATTTCTGGTGTGTACATTTCCAGGTGAGGCTTAAAAATTCCCAAAAATATTTTGGTAACAATGGAAGATGGGGGTTTGCTTTGAATGCCAAGAGAAATGCTTGTCATGATACATGCTCCACAAGCACTGCTCTGCTGAGCTGTGGTGTCTGTGTTTCAGGAGAGGAAGTTTGTTGGGGGCTCTGGGCAGATCAGTGAGAAGATGATGGAGCGCCTGGGGGGGCGGGTGAGGCTGAAGAAGCCGGTGGTGCGCATCGACCAGTCGGGGGACAGCGTCGTCGTGGAAACCCTGGACCATGAGTTGTATGAGGTGATGGCATGTCCACTAAGAAATCATTAGTGGTGGGATGGGTGCCTACGAAACCTTTAGCTTTTGGACTTCTCCAAAGTCCTGTACAAAAAATGCTGCAGAAGTTTGACTGTGACAGGGAGTCACGAGTTCTCATTGTCCTGAAGCAACAGCAGCACAGGATATTTAAAGTGATGCCTAAAAGCAAGGTGTGCATTCAAACTTTTCCTTTCCTGGCATCTCTTTGTGTTCAGTTACCTTCTGAATTAGAGGGTAATTGTAAGGTGTAAAATGTGATTTAGCAACAAACTTTCAGTGAAAAACACTGCAAGCTTTACTTCCAAGTTGTAACAGAGATGAGTGGACTCTTAGAGCGCGGCTCTTTCTTCTCAACACCAGGGGAAGGGCAGCTGCCCATCACTTGAACAGATGGCTGTTTATGTAATGTTTGCTTGTTATTTAATGAGCAGGATTTTGTAAGGGTTTGGTTTTGCAATTCTTATGCTAAATGCCAAAATTGCCTCACAAGATACACCCCGTAGCCTCCCCAGACGTCCACTAAGACCATTAGAGCAGTATACTTGGTCTGAAGTAGGGGAGAATGTATTTGACTTATGGATAATTTCTTTTCCAGTGCAAATATGTGATCAGTGCCATTCCCCCAGCTCTTGGTTTGAAGATTCATTTCAACCCACCTTTGCCCCCAATGAGGAACCAGCTCATCAACAGAATCCCCATGGGCTCAGTCATCAAGTGCATCGTGTACTACAAGGAAACTTTCTGGAGGAAGAAGGGTATTGCATTTTAATTGAAAGGAATAGTAGTGACAGAGAGAGGGAAGAGAGTACCTGGCAACAGAACAGACTCTTTGTTCAGAGCATGCTTAACCTTAGAAGGAGACTTTGTATTCTTTTATGCCATTTTTGCCTTCCCCTGTGAGAGACACTTGAGAGATTGGTTGGGAGGAGAGGGTGGATGAGGGAATAAAAAGAGAAGGTAGTCATGAAGATAGAATTCATGCCTGTTGCTTATTGCCTTGGTTGTTCTGTTGACCTCTCCTTGAGTGGCACCTGGGTATGAGATGAGCCTCTCTCACTAGTACAGGGATGTAAAGGTACAAGTGATGTGTGATGGAAGTGTCTGCAAAAATTCTGCTTTCTGGATGGACTGGTCAGCACTATTGAAGGTGTCTTCACAGAGACATCCCCAGCTGGTCATCCTGGGTTCCTCTTACATGCTGAATGCTTCCATCTTGACTCCTCTTTTGGAATTTACTGAACCCAAGGCAAACCGCAATGCAGTAACACACACTTCTCATTTTTGGCTGTAATGAGCCCACATCTGTTTGCCTACAAATATCATCCACCCCCCATCTTTGTAAATGAACTTGAGGGTTCTGGATCCTGTCATGTTCTGGCTATTAGTCTTGGGAGGGATCAGCATGGGGTGACTGAGTATTTTACAACTTCTTGGAAGCTCCTGTGTTTTGATTTATGGGCTGTGACAGCTTCTCCACCTTGTTCTTGCCAGGCTATTGTGGTACCATGATCATTGAAGATGAGGATGCTGCAATTGGTCTAACACTTGATGACACTAAGCCTGATGGCAGCTTTCCTGCCATTATAGGGTAAGGGACAAAGAAAGTGTCTTGTCTAGTTAATGCTTTTTATTTTGTCTTAGAGGCAAGAATTGAAGTGGAAAACCTGATACTTTTGGAAGAATATAGTTAAAAAATAATTAAAAGTTGAGTTTCTCAGTGCATGGTGATGTTCTATGATTGTTTTACTTCAAAATTTTCTTCTATGACTTTGTTGCTAATTTAAAAAATTAAATGATCTCTTTCTACTTTTTATCACTGTTATCTTTTGCCTCTGGGTGTGGCAAAGTACAAACTTGGAGAAAAGAAAAGGAAAGAAAAAAGAGGCTGATTGCAAAAATGTAAAGTTTTCTCCAAGTACTTCAGTTGTTTAAATGAAAATTTGTTTTCTAGAATTAAATTTTATTTTGTTCTGGTTATTTTAGCAACCAGAGAATATGATCACTCTTAAAAGTTTTATTAAAAAATGATTTCCAGCTCAGTCCCAGGTTTTGTGTCATTGCTATATGCCTGCACCCAAGGCTGTATAAAATTAAAGTAATTGGGAAATAGCTCATGCAAATATTCTAACATGAATTTCAGAGTGACTCCTTCCTAAATGAGGCCTGCAAGCAGCAGGTAGAGCATTATGCAGAGAGGTGAAATGGATGTTTTTATTAGAGACCCTAAAGCTATGACTGTGAATCACAGCATCTCATCATAAGTTCTTGGCATTCTAAATAATGCAGGAAATATAGCAATATAATGGGAGTAAATTGTTTGTGGTCTTACAGCTTCATTCTTGCTCGGAAGTGCAGAAGACTGACAGGTCTCACAAAAGAAGAAAGGTAAGTACAAACCCTGGAGATCTGTGTGGAATTCCAGTCAAAATTTTGTTATAAATGACCAGAGCAGGAAAAAAAACTGCCCTGATTTGAAGGAAGTTGTCTGTAACCTTGTGCCAGTAGGCAAACATTGAGGAAGAAGGTGCCTTACTTGGTTTTGGATAAAGGACCCATGGAATTCCCACATAGTTCTTGCCCTTTGGAAACTCTCTGGTCCTGGTTCTTATTTTCCCACAGGGCTTCTCTCTTTATGTGACTCTTGCTAAGGAACAGCTCTAAGGTGCTGAATATGAAAGTAGTGTAGACATTCTGCTGGAAAGTGTCCAGGACCAGCCTCCTTCCCCCACTGCTGGTTCCCTGGCTTCCTGCAGGTGCCCTGAGCTCTTGGAAAGCTTGTCAGAAGGGAAAAGTTTGGCTTCTGTGTTTGATTTTATCTTTATTTTCTGTTCACCCTGGAGGGTCCTTTCCGTGTCTGAACTTAGTACAACTTGGAGCTGTAGCTGCCACGAGCAAGCTTCAGCACCACGAAGAGATCAGAAAGCTCCCTCCATCTCTGCACCCTCAGTGTAGGGAGAAAAATGCCCTTCAGGTACAGATGAAGGTCATTTCACTGTCTTCTTGAAACAAATCTCTGCATAGTGCTCTTTGGTATATTACCAAAATAGAATTTATAAAGTAATGATTTTTTATTTTCCATCTCACTGATTCACTGTATCTGATCAAATCAAAGCTGCAAGTAGAAACTGTGGGTTGTGAGGAGAGCCTTGGTCTGACAGGGAGAAAATACATTTGATTTTACAGTATGATAAAGGAACACTGTGCCCAAGTAAAGATTTTTACAGTAATAGCTGATCTAACTAGAGAAGATGCAGTCATCTCAGATAGTCTGGCAGTCTGTGGATAATGGGTCTAAATGGAGCTTTTTATGTCCTAGTCTTTTCGAATAACAGCCTGGTACCACAGAGCCCTTTTAATTTTGGCAGGAATGGCCAAGCACTGAGGCCCATCAGGTGCCAGAAGATAAAAGTCACATAGGTATTCTGAAATCGTGTGTGCCCAGAATTTTGAGCCATCCTAAACACCAGATGGTGTCTTACACTGTGTGTGAATACCCTCAGTACAAGTGAGTGTTTACAGTCTTTGAGAGCAGCTTTTGTTCTATGAAATTAGGATCTGTCCTGGCTGTTTGCAAAGCACCATCCTTTTCCCTGGGCATTAAAAGCACTGGCACAATTATCTGACTCTGCTGCTGCCAACAGCCAAGTTTTACACAAGAGTTTTGAACTCTTGTCTTTGACAGAATAAACCTTAGACCAGGAGGGACTTCGCTTTGGTAAAGGATGGTTGTGAAATATGCTGCCTGTCCCCTGGTGCAGGGGTGCCTCTGGCTCCCGTTGTCCTCTCCACAGCCAGAAAAGGCAGGAATCTGCAGGGCTGCACTGCAGCTCCTGTCCTCCCCAGGAGCACAACTCTCCTTCCAGTGGACTTTGGGGTCCAGGAGAAGTCAGAACACGAGCCCAGACCTTCTCCCAGTGTACACTCAGGGTGCAGCCAGTTTGTATAATTTAGATGAGGGCTGTGGTGTTGCAGGGAGGGATCTCTTCTGAGCACAGGCTCCTTGTGACAGCCTGCAGATGTTGTACCTTGCTGAGATGTGTGCTCACCTACCAACACAACCTTCATTGTGCTGAGGACAAGGTGAGGGTTTTGGAAATCCTTGGCTATGTAGAGTTGTGGCAGCTATCCTAAATCATGATTTGGAAGACGTGGGAGAGGATGGAAATCTTTTTACAGCTAAGCCTGAAGACTTACTAAGCTAAGACTTACTTCAGGTAAGACTGAAGGGAGTAAATTTCACTGCTGCCTTCCAGGTTTTCCCAGGTCAGGTGCCAGTGGTGAGGTTGTGCCCTGCCTTTCCGAGTGTGCAGTGAAGGCCATGGCACACACTGCTGTGGAGTAAGAGTCCAGGAGAAGAGCTGAGTGTCTGCATGTGCACTTCTTCCACACTGGGCACAGTGTGACTCTCAACAGGACCCTACCTTGGTAGCTCCAGGCATAACATTCTTCTTATTTAGTGCTTATAGCAATTTCACAGTTGAGCCCAAAGCCAAGAAATGAGGATTTTACTCACTGCTTATTCCGTGTTGTGCTATTATGTTCCATGCTAGCATTAACTGTAAGTCCATTAATAAGAATTTCTTTAAACTTCTCTAGGACACAAAGTGCAGATCTTGCAGAAAAACCAGCAAGATGCAAAGATTGCTCTTATTAGGGGTAATGTCCTCAGTGATTGATTTATGTTGATACAATTCAATCCTTTAAAAACTGCTGGTTTGGTTTTTGGTTTTTTTGCTCATTTGTTTTGGTTTTTTTTTTTTTCCTTGTCAATCTTGACCTTATTACTAATGAATAATTCCTTCCAATGTCTATACTTCTTGAGAATCTGAAGATGCCCTTGACCTGAAGCTTAATATTTTCCTTTGCACAGCTATCTTAAACTAGCTAATCTGTGTTTGCAATGTACTCAGCACACAGCTGTGAACTTGCACCTTCGTGGAGCCCTGCACTTGGCCACAAGTGACAATACCTACCTGTCACTGGTATGCTATCTCCAGGCTCCCTGCAGGGTCTGCAAGTCATTGTGGAAAAAGGACAAAGCACAGGCAGGTCTAGAGGGGTCTTTCTCATCCCTGCCATGGTGCTGGGAGGAGCAGAAGCAGATGGAGCTCAAGGTGATAACTCACTTTGCTGTGGAGCCCTGTGGTGTTTCTGAGCTGCCCTGAAAGGAGGAATTGATGGCATTTGTGAGAGTAGGTGGGCAGACCTCAGGAGAGGCTTGGCTGGATCCTGCTATTAAAATGGATTTGTTCTGTTCAGACACTGGGTAGGTGCTGATGGTTTGCAGGGCACAGTGCTCACCTCATTTATGGAGAAATTGGGAAGTCACCCTTTACCTTACAGCTGTTGCTGGCTTTGTGTCACCCCTGACTGCAGAGGAATGTTCATATTCAGGTCCTGGAGCTCTCTGAGCCTTCCTGGCCCCTCACTGCTTCTGGAGCAGGCTGACCCTTGTCCTCTGCTCCAAGGCAAAAGGAAGGGGTTGTTTCCTTCCCCCAGGGCCACAGCTCTTCCTGAAGTGTAGCAACCTTCACTTTCTTGCTCAAGCTCCAACCTGCATGTGAGGACAACTTCAAGGCCCTTCAAGTCATCCTGTTTCTCTTCCTCCTCTTTCCATAGCACTCTTTGAGTTCATGGGTATAGCTGGGCTCCTGTAGAGCTGGGTTGCTTTTTACAGCAATTATGTATGGTTTCCTTGTGCTTTTATAGCTGAAAGAGTAGCCCTCACAATTACAGAGCTGGGACTCCTGTGTTTCTGTGCCCAGCATGGCTTTTTGTGGAGCACTGGATTTTCTTCCAGAAGTAAATGTCTTTCCAGAGCTGTGCTTGTTTGCTGTAATTGTTATTTCACCCTGATCTTCTTGCTTTTGGGAATTGGTTCAGCGTGGCTAAGAGTAAGACCCAAGGGCTTGTAGGAACAAACTTAATTGCACTTGGGGTTTGCTAAAGAATGAAGTATATTCAATGATTTATAGACCCATAAACTTAAAACAGGAGGAAATTTATATAAACAGAAATTAAGTACTGATTCCCTGAGAGCCACAATATATTGGGACCTGCATCTATGTAGGAACAAACTGTAAATTACAGTATGTTCCAAGACAAAAAATGCCTTACTACTTTTTTTCCTGACAGCCTGGAGACCATTTGTATGATTTAGGGGTTTGGGCTGCTGGAGTTATCTTAGGAGAACAGCTTGCAAAACTTCTGGAAAAACAGCACTTATGCAGCACAGGAGCTTGGGTTATTTCTAGGGATCCAGAGGCTGATGAATTGGGATAGATCCTAAAAAGCTGGAACCTCAAATTCAAGCAAATACAATATTTGTCCTCTTAGAAGTAGGGCCTATTAGAAGTGATTTGTTTTCTCTTTCCTCACACTGAAGTCTTCTGTTGCTTTTCTCTCACAGGAAGATGAGGCTGTGTGAGCTCTATGCAAAGGTTCTGGGATCAGAGGAAGCTTTACATGTAAGCACAAAATCTCTGGGAAAGGTACCTTAGGAAAAGGTACCTGCTATGGGAGCACTTGCTGCCCTCACTGGAGGAGTGGAGAGAAGATTCTGGCAAGTCTTGGGTTGGGTTTGACAGTGAGGTTCAGAATGAGATTTATGAACATTAATGAAACATTAAAAGATGTTTTTGTTGATATATTCTTGTCCAGCTCCATGGGTGGGATTCTCAGTGCTTGGCACCATAAACCTCAGCTGCTGTCACACGTGGCAGGCTTGCTTTCCCTCTCTGTCCATGTTGGGTCTTCTCTCTTGTTAAGGTCCACTGCTGCACATGTTGGGTTTTTTTTCTTTTGCCTTTCCCTTGCCTTCTCTTCCCTGTGAATGTAAATGACTGTCAGGGTTTCTGTGATCTCACACTTAGATTATGTGATTAACGCGGCTTCTACTTTTAAGAACAATTTTACAAGGTTAGAAGTTGTAGACACCAATCTGGAGAACACATGACTTCCAACACAATGATGTACACAGAACCATGCAAATGCTACACTTTGCATTTTTAACACTGTATATTTGTACCCAATGTACACATTACAAGTATTACAACTGCATACACCGGAGGTTAATTTTGCTTCACATGGCTCAAAGCATAACTTTGTGCAAAAAGCATAAATTAACATTGACAGATTAAGAGGATTATGCTCTACAATGGACAGATTAACTAGCTTTTTAGGCAGTGTATTCCTATTTTTGAAAAATTAGGGCTTATTGTGTTGCATTCATACTGCATTAAGAGACTTGTTAAATGTGCCCATCTTGTCAGTTGACATGCAACAAATGATAAGCTGTTCTTCTCTGCTCTCTCCTCAGTTCTGTTATTAACTTCCTCGAGACTTGTCCTTTCCCTGAGTGAATTAATCTCTGTTTTACAGCCTGTGCATTATGAAGAGAAGAACTGGTGTGAAGAGCAGTATTCTGGGGGCTGCTACACAGCCTACTTCCCACCAGGCATAATGACTCAGTATGGAAGGTACAGTGTCTATTTATAGTGGGCTTTGGAGTGGTAAGATAAGACCAAGTTAATAAATATCCTCAGAAAGGGTCATAAATCCTCTGTCACTGTTCGCTTGATACCTTTGAGATCACTGGGGGATGTTTTAAACAGATGGGATAACCTTCCACTTCTCTCCATTGGGCTTTATGATGGATGAGTACAGTATCATCAGGGGTTTTTATCCACTCCTGTTATTTGGTGAGTTCAGCTGAGGAGGTTCTGGGAAGGGAGTTGGGGACCTTCCACAATCTGCTTACAAAAATGACTTTGGGTATTTGAGATCAGGGTAACCATTTCAAGCATGCTTTAGCTGATGATTTAAAAATACTGACACTGATGATAATGAGTGATTTCTTTGCACCATTCCTTTCTTTTTAGCAGTGAAAACCTAATATAGTGATCAGTGTGCCGTTGTATATAGTCCTCTCCCACTTAAGGTGTTGAAAATAAGATTTACCAACAAGAAAAGGACTTACTTCAGACTGGTGATTGGATTTAGATACACAGGTTTTAATGTGGTAGAAGAGCCGTACTTTTGAAGTTAAAGTTCTTATAATTTAAAAGTAACTTAGAGCAATAAAGCAGTTGTAACAAAGAGCTTATAGAGGCCTTAGTATTTGAAGTAATTAAAATTATAATTATTGCAGATTCTGGCAAAAACAGAGTTAAAACAGTGCTTTTTGTTTATTTACTTATTGCTTCAAATATTATGGGGATATATTTCAGAATGCTGCACTGTGCCAGTAATGCCTGGCACTGGCACTCAAGCCACAGGCTGGAACTGTGAGATAGTGTAAGTCTCATTTCACAACAATTGTCTTTTTCACCTGTAGTTGTAATTTTCACCTAAGAACATTTTTAAAAAATGTGAACACTGGCATGTTCACTGTGAGAAATTAAATGGAACGCAGACTCCCCCTTGAGCTCCACTCACCCAGTCCTATTATCTTCAAGTGCTTGCTGTCATTTAAAACACCTTTATTCCAACATTAACCCAGCTATTTCAGTTCTTTCCTGATTCAGCTGATGTGACTTTTTGCTTGTCCCCCTCCAGGATCATTCGGCAACCCGTTGGCAGGATCTATTTTGCTGGCACAGAGACAGCCACTGAGTGGAGTGGATACATGGAGGGGGCTGTCCAGGCTGGAGAAAGAGCAGCCAGAGAGGTACAGATGCTCAGGGGATGCTGGAAAATGTCCTCTGGAAAATGAAAGATCTTGTGGTAGGAGGGGAAATGAGAACTGAGTGTTGACAGCTTCACGTGTTCTGAATCCTGATGCAAATCCCTGCAAAGTGGATTGACTTCAAAAAGGATAAAGGTTTTGCACTTCGATTTGCAATGTTAGGAAGGGCTCTGGCTATTTTGTCAAACTCTCCCCTTGTTTCTAGGATTAAGTTCTTCTTTTACAGAAGTCCCAAATTCTCCCCCAGTCCTTTTCCTCCCAAACCTGTTAATCATCATGCTGAGAGATCCTGGCTGTTGGAGCATGGGAGCAGCTCAGTCCTGCAGCTCTGCACACCAAGCCAGGCCCTTCCTCAGTATTTCCAACAGTGATGTTCCACTGAGACAGCCTTAACACAGAGTCACTAAACAAGGACTTAGATATTTTCCTTCTGAGAAAATGCCAATTCCCCGAGTATTTTCAGGAACATTACAGTTTAGGGAGCAGTAAAATAAATTTAATCTTTGTTTTATGAGATGAAGGGAACTTTGTCGCTAAAAGCTAGTCAAGGAACACGAGTTGTCCTGGAAAGAATGTGGAGAGTTCATCTAGCCCATACTCCTTCCCCAAGAGACAGAGATCAGTTCATAAATTATCCCATTTGAGAAAGTTATACCTAAGGTGCTCCTGAAAAGCTCCAGAGGCCTCATGATCTCTCTCATGTAAGGACATCACAGCAGAGCCTCCATAGGCCTCAGCAGAGGAGTAGATAAGTGGACTTGACTGGTAAAAATTTTGATGTTTTAATTTCCTCATTTACTTATGAAAGGAAAATGTGTTGAAAATTCAGGGCTTCTCACTCTCCTGCACTGAAGAGTTGACAGGGTCCATGAATCTTGTCTACACTAAAAGCCCCTCATGAAAGATGTTAAATCTTAAATCTACAAGTGCCTGGAATAGAAAAAAACCATTATTATCACCATCTCCATTTTATTTCACTGTAGAAGAAGCTAATCTTGCCTGAATTTAATTGCTGTCTTATCTGAATTTAATTTCAATTTAATTTCAAATAGTCTTTGCTATCCTACTGATCTCTGCTATCTTTGATACTTTGAATGGTAACTTTCCCATTGTGAAAGCTTTTGTTTTAGTTTTTCTTTTCTCTATCTGCAAGTAGTGGTCTGTCATCACTCCCAGGATGCTGTTCCTCTTCCTACATCATGATAAAATTTGCAAAACAAGCTGTTCCTCGTAGCTGGTGTCTTCGTGCCTCACTTTGCCATGAGTGTCTGCTCAACTCTTAGTCATAATCACATTATCTCATTCCCCTGGGACTGGCCAAATTCCAATATCTTGCATGGACTAACTAAGCATAAAGAGATTTTTCTGTTACTGTTTTTATGTTCCATGAGGAGAAGTGTCTTATTATCAGCCCTCCCCAGAAATAAGTTGTAAAAGGTTGTGTGTTCTTCTAAAATTTGAATACACTGTGATTTATGTGCTCAGTCATCATGTCATTTTTAAACAACAATTGAAGACAGCTTTTCTTTCTGCCCTGAAGAATCAATGGTACTTATTGAGAATATTATTTATTTTCAGATACTGTTTGCTATGAGGAAAATCCCAGAGAGCGAAATTTGGAAGCCAGAACCTGAATCAGTTGTAAGTATATATGTAGATAAAACGGTTTGGGCGTTTTTTCTGCTGTTTTGCTGATGAGATAATTTTTTTTTTTTGTCTTTTATTATATAAGTTCACTAAATCAAAGCCTTAATAAGCCACAATAAACTTTCCCTTAATCACCAAAATTGCTCTTCCCTGAAAAAGGAAGAGGATAGAAACCCATCTGACAAGTATATAAGGCAGGGTTGGAAAGAGCTGCACTTCTTAACTGGGCTGTGAATCCTTTCCATGTGTATGTTCTTCCCTTTAACTGGGCAGAAAATCTGGATGTACTTCTTGATAAGACATAACTGCTTCAACCCAGTTCTGTTCCTGCTGCAAGAATCTCTCAATTTATATCCCTGCTCTCACAGTGGAGATGTTATGTGGATAATGGATGCTCTCCCCACAGGATGTGCCAGCTTTGCCCATCACTACAACCTTCTGGGAGAGGAACTTGCCATCTGTGCCAGGACTGCTAAAGCTGATTGGATTTTCCACTTTCTTCACCTCTGTGGCTGCAGCTGGGTTATTTGCCTACAAAAAGGGACTTCTGGTTCGACACTGAAAAAAGGTGACAACTCAAAACCTCACAATTGAGGGATTTT
>VYXD01003802.1:282460-293333 GCA_013397195.1 Hylia prasina
GGGCAGTGGCAGGAACAGCCTGTGATGAACTGACCAAAACCCCCATTCCCCATCTCCCTGTGCCACTGGGAGACAGGAGGGAGAGCTGGGAAGGAGGGATGGGATGGGAGGAAGTTGTTTTTACAATTAATTTTTACTTCTCATTATCCAGCTCTGATTTCATTACTAAGAAATTCAGTTAATATCCCCAAGTTCAGCCTGTTTTGCCTGTGATGGTATTTGATGAGTGATCACCCCCTGTCCTTATCTTGACTCATGAACCATTTGTTGTATTTTCTCTCCCCTGTCCAGCTGAGGAGGGGAGTGGCAGAGTGACTTTGGTGGGTGTCTGGCATCCAGCCAGGATCAACCCACCACAGTGTTTTCAATGCTCAAACTTGGGATCATGATGATCTTGAGATAAAGATGGTAATTGGGAAAGTTTGGGCAAAACATGGGCTGAACAAGGTTAGAGAGTAGAATGTTCATGGTGAATTTTTTTGCTGTCATTGTGGTGAAGGCACAAGAGGTGGGTTTTGTGTGAATTACCAATTTTTGTTCTGGGTTGTGATGACGTTATTTTGATTTTTTTGTGGGGAATTTTTGTCTTTTTTTTTGGTTGGTTTTGTTGATGTGAGTGCAGGTTGTGTGATAGATGTGGATTTTAATGATAATTCTTAAGTAGTTAAATGTAATTCACAGAGGTGAAGGGTGAAAAGTGGAGTCAGATTTGACCTACCTCTTTAACCATTTGTTCAGACATATCCTGGAGCATCCCAGAGGACATAACTGAAATGGTATTATTATTAATTTGGTTATTTACAAAGCTTTCAGTGTGCATTTCAAAGAGACTGTGTCAGCCAAGGGGTACTTCATTATTTCCATCAGTCCAGCATACAGAAAATTAATGTGGACAAATTAATGCAGGAGAAATCCATTTTGTTTAAAATATATAAAAGAGACAAATATGATTTCCTGAGAAACCAATTAGAAATCCCACTCATTGTTTAGAAGAGGATAGGATGTGTGAGCAATTTATTTGGCTAAATCATGCAAAACTCAGTGCTACTGCAAGAGCTGAGGATATTTTTTTCTTGTCTTTTGTAATTATACCAATTGCTCCTCTGGAGCAAATCCCAAAATGTTGGAGGGACTGATGAGTTTTGCCTTCTGGTTCAAGACAGGATAAATTCTCCCAGAGCCTGTGGCATTGCCTCAGAAAAGAAAAAAAAAAAAAAGGGCATCCAAGAATGATAGTCAAAACTGGCCTCAGAAGGTAGAACCAAAGTACAGTTTGGTATCTGCTGGAAAAAACACACAATTTTTCTCAGGTTGGTCCTGCTCTGTGGTGTGGGTGTGGAAGGAGGCTCCTCATCTGCTGTTTCAACTCATGCAGGTACTGTAGGAATCCTGTGGACAAGTCCTTCTCTCTCTGTGTCCATGTAGGAGGGATGGATTCGATTTTGAAATTCAGTTATTGGATGGAATTTACTTGCACCTCATTTTTCTGCAAAGAGCACATATTTACCCACCTAGAAGGCAATTCATGAGCCAAAACTCAGTTGCCTTGTGCCTCTCAGACATTCCAGGGCACTTTGTTCAGCCTCCAGCTGCTGCCCCAAAAAGGAGGCAGATCTTTCAGAGACCCAAGGGAAACATTCTAAACCAGCCCTGCCCTGTGGCACAGATGATCTTTGGGTACCAAACTAGGCAGTTTCTACCTCCCACCAGCTGCTGATGGCAATTAGGCACTTCTTGGGGCATTTAGCTTTGAAGAAATGCACCAGGGGTACATGTGATCTCTGTGAATCTAACACATTGCAAGTCAATGTGTTGCATGTTAATAGGTAGTTGCACATATAATGTATTAATACACAGCTGTCCTTTGTTCAGGCAGGCTGTAAAGGAATTTGTTTGTCATTGGAAACTGAGCCATGATATTCCAGTCATAATATTAGCAAAGAGTGCTAGAAAAGCCTTCAGTTAGCAGCTGAGTGCCAAGATAAGCTGTAAAAAACACACCTGAGTAAGAGGCTTTGTAAGTTGATTTTAGCGTGCATGATTTGTACAGCCAGTAGCAATAAGCTATTCTGAAGCTAGGCTAGAAAAAGCTCAAAAAATATTTTTAAAAATCATAGAATAGTTTGTGCTGGAGGGGATGTATAAAAGGGGATATTTCTAGGTCATCTAGTCCGAACCCCCGGCCATGGGCAGGGACATCTTCAACTAGACCAGGGTGCTCAGAGCCCCATCCAGCCTGGTCTTGAACGTTCCAGGAATGGGTCATCTGCAACTTCTCTGGGAAACCAGTTCCATTGTTTCACCTTATATCTAATCTAAATATATATTATTTTAGATTAGAACCCTTTGTTCTATCACAGCAAGCCCTGCTAAAAGGTCTCTTTACAGCCCTTTTAGGCACTGGAAGGTTCTCTGAGGTCTCCTCAGAGCCTTCTCTTCCCCAGGCTGAACAGCCCCAATTCTCTCAACCTGTTCTCACAGGGGAGGTGCTCCAGTCCTGTGATCAGCTCAGTGACCCTCCCCTGGACCCACTCCAGCAGGTCCATGTCCTCCCTGTTGTCAAAATACCTGCGAAACACGCACTGCTTCATCCACTGGGACTGTGCCCTGTGCCATGGTGGCTCATCCCAGTTTTCCATTCTTCCTGGCGCTGCTGAAAGAGGCAAACCAAGTTGTTTTGAGCCCAAGCCGGTCTCACCCCACCCTGTGTTTTGACAGAAGGTGAGATGCCATTTCTAATTTAGAAGCAAAGGGTATTAGCTCACTTCCACGGCTGGTTTTTGCTGTGTGCACAGTGAATTTTCTGATAGCAACGTTTCTAATCCTTTCTAAGCAGAACAGTCCTACAAAATAATCCATATCCATCCAGCTCCATTCAGTCTGACATCTACAGGCTCTGTAGACTCCTTCCCACCATCCCTCCAGCTTTGTGGGGGAGAAAAAGCCTCATCCAAATCTAAGTGATCCATTCACCTACAGCAGAAAGGGGCAGAGCAAACGGAGACCAGCCTCATCTGCACAAGGGCATAATGTCATTGAACTTTAGTAGTATCTTTGAGCAGGGGAGTGTCTCTGAATGCCATTTCCCTGCAGCAGCAGAGACTCCAAGAAGCACTGGAGGAAGTGGTACCCAGCAGAAACACCGGCCTCTGGATGATTTGGTTTGTCAAGTGGCTCTGTTTGCCCCTCTGCCCACTGGGATTTAACACTGCACTTGAATATTGGCTGGGAAGGAGCAGGGAAAAGGAAACATATCAATAATGCACTGAGGCATCCTTGTCAGCCCTCAGGCTGTGCCCAATTTGCATATGCTCCAAGCTGTAAGAAAACACTTTGCACAGCAGTGTTGCATTTAGCAGAAATTACATTATAATTTCAGATGTGGAAACTTCTATTCCAGGTGTGAGGCAGGGAGGTGTCCCATCGGGCTGTGCAGTCATTATCTTAAACAATTGAAATGCATGCTTGTACTTAATCAAAATCAAGGGAAGACATTACTCCAGCCTCCACTTGCCAATTCGGTCCAAAGTGGAACAAGAATATTTAACTCAATTAGAAAGTATATTATTTCCCAATAATTTTTTATGAGATGGAGTTTGCCCAGAGCAATTTTTCAGCGTGCATATTTGAGCCAGCACCTCTATCCATCTCTGCAAAGCAAATTGCCCCCACAGAAACTCCCTTCTTTGAGAAGGGGAAAGTCCAGGTGCATTCAGGATCTGTGCTCACACTTTTCTTCCAGCTCCTTCATGCTGCCAAGCAGGAGAAACGACGGGAGTTGCCCTTTGGGGGAAGTTTTGCAGTGCTGACAGGGGCATGGTGCCTCAGCCATTTCACTGCCCTGATTTCTGCCAGGGGGCAGAGGCTGCAGGCATGGAGCCTTTCTCTGCTTCCTCCAGTGTGGCACATCAGAGCCTGCAGGTGGGTAAGAACTTATGCTTAAAGCTGGGGACTTGCATCATTTTCCTTTAGTGTGCTTCTCTTCCAGAGTTTCACAGGAAGGGTAAACACCAGTGCAGAAATGCCCACAGAGACCTTTCTGAAAACGAAAGTGTGAAGCTCCTGCCACTTTTTTTGTTTTGTTTTGTTTTGTTTTGGTTTGGTTTGGTTTGGTTTGGTTTGGTTTGGTTTGGTTTGGTTTGGGTTTTTTTGGTTTTTTTTTTGTGAGGTGATAAAATACTTCTGTGAGGTAGCCCAGAAGATAACAGCCTTTATTTCAGCCTTGAGCCCAGCTGTGCCATGTTGCTGAGCTGGCCTTGCTTCAGCTCAGCTGTCTGCAGCTGGTGTCTGCTGACAGAACTCCTCAAATGCCTTTTGGGATTCAGCCAAGTGTCCTGGATTTAACAAAGGTTTTGATGAGAATGATGGGGCTCAGGCTATAATCCAAGGAGTTTTCAAGTGAGTGGTCTGGTCATGGAAGTCCAAATGCCAGCACAATCAATAATTACATCCTTTGCTTCATTTTCAGTCCCATCTCAAGTGGCAGCTGTCCTCTTGTACTGTGAGTGGCAGGCATATTTCATAAAGAACTGTGGGAAGATATAGATGGCAAAGGGCATCTGTCATATTTTCTTGTGCTTGGTAAGGTTAGAGGCAGTGCAAATTCATGGCCCATCTGATCTGCTCATTATGCACCAGGGAACACCACATCCCTGGGACTCTGGAAGAAGAGATGTGTGGCTTGAAGGCACTGCTGAGCTCCTTTGGCACCCAGCAAGGTGCCAGCACCACTGCTAAAGCTCCTCTCATCTGTAATGGGCTCTCACTTGGCTAACTTCTTCCCTGCTCCTTCTGTGTGTCCTGGGTTATTCTGTCTCTGTTATGCAAGATGAGTCAAAAAACCCCCCAAAACAAAGAGAGCAAGGAGCAGGAAGCAGAACCTGGAAAGCCAAGTGCTACAAATAAAGAGCAGAATAGGAATTACAGCTGGAGCCTGAAGCATTTGTTTCCAAGTGCAGGAGCTGAGTGGGAAAAGAAAAAGTTACAGTTCACTCACAAAGAGCACATTTGATTTCCCCTCCTGGATTTTCACCAAGATGAAATTTCCTTTCTCTGTGTGTGTGTGTGAAAAGCAACTGTTGCAGGGGAGAAACAGCCCACAAAGAAGAGAACTACTACAGCCATGTTTCCACAGTAGAGGATTCCCTGGTTTGTCTGTCTTTCTGTGTTTGGAGCTGGGAGCTGAGTTCTGTGCAGAGAGCATAAAACCAGTGCCCAGCCTGACCCCAGCATGGTTTCTGGCTGAGGAAAGCCCTTGCTGTCAGGCATCAGAACCTGGTCAGTGGGACACGGGAACCAACTGGTGGGAAACCTGGATGCTGAGATGTGTCAGACTGTGCTGGCACATCACCCTGGGTGGTGTTTCTATTCAAATATGTAATGCTAATTTTGCCAGTAGTTGGGGGGTATGTTTGATCCTGGGAAAAGAGATCAAGTATGAACCTGGGGGCTGAATGAAATGTGAATTGAAAAGTGCTGCTGGTGAAGGACTAGCAAAGAGACCAACTGAAGTCAGCAATTTCTTGCTTCCCAAGAATGGATTTTCACAGAGTAATAGGATGCTTTGGGTTGGAAGAGACCTTAAAGATAATCTCATTCCAATTCCCCTTTGACAAAAACAAGCTGCTTGGAGCTCCATCCAGGGAAACCTTGAACACTCCCAGGAATGGGACATGGAGTTCTCTGGGCACCCTGTCCCTCACCATTTTGAGGCTGGATGTACCTTTTTAGCAACGTGGGTGTGTCTGATCAGACCTCCCCCTTGTCCCACACAAGGAGCATGACCGGAGGGCCACTGTGTGCCCCGGGGGACATCCACATTCACTGCTCCAAAACATGGAGCCCCTGCAGCCTGGCACTGCTTCCCTGGGGTGGTGTCCCCTTCCCAGCCCTATCACACAGAGGTTCCCAACCAGAGGGGTTTGGGTTGCCACTTCCCATTCCAGGAGGCTGTGGGCTGGGCAGGTAATGAGGGAAGGAAAGCCTTGCCAGGCTGATGGTGCTAAAAATCAAGGCAGTGGCTCTTCTCCTGCATCTCCTGCCCACCCTGTTTCAGGGTCCCTGTCCCCACGGGCTGGTTGATGGCAGCCAGGAGGGAACTGTGTCACCCTTTGCAGGCAGGAGCTGCAGCCAAGGGGAGTGGGACAGAAAGGAGGAGGGAGAGTCTCACAGGAGTGATTTTCCATCCCCAGGGCTTGGGCAAAGCAGCTCTGCTACCTGTAAGCAAACCCAACAACTTGATTAAAAAGAGGCAGATCTTCTCACATGCATCATCACTGCTTGTTTGTTTTGGACAGCCTGATCTATGTGCTCAGTGGTGCTTCTTATTTCACTGCTACTACAGAGTATTAGAGGGTTTTTCTCCCTCTGCTACTCCTTCTGACAGTGCTTGCTCTGGTTGTTGTTTTGCTTCCAGCAGCCCTTTCACCTAAGGTTTTCCCATTTCCCAGGGAATGCAATCTAATTCCCACACTTGGTATGGACCTCGGCCTCTCCCATCTCACCCTGCATTTAAAGAGGACAGAACATTTCCCACTTCTGCCAAAGGAGTGCAAAGCTCTTCCTCCAGAAACTGGGGCACTGAGAACCCCTGGTTAGGGAAGCCTTTCCCACTCCCCAGCCTGGGTGAGGGCTCTGCTGGGTCCCCAGAAGAAAGAGGTGTTTCCCTGGTGCTTCATCCTCTCAGCTTTAATACCAGCAGCAGCTCCCTTGGGGAGTTGTCAGCGGTGATAAACTCAGTCCCATTCTGTTTCAAAATTGGTTTAAGAAGGATGCCTGGCTGTTTAATATTTAAACTAAATGTTTAATGTTTGAACAGGGAAATTGGTCTGATTGTCAGAAAGGGCATTAAAGCAGGATGGGAACTGGTCTATAATCTCTGACAAACCCTGCCCTTTCTCTGCAGCAGCCTGGTGCCTGCGAGCTGCAGGAGTTTCAGAAATGCCAATTTTAATCAATCTCTCTCATTTCACTTGCTGCCTGCCAATCCCACAGCAGTGAGATGTGCCTTTGCCTGGGAAGGTGGAAATGTTGTACCTGGCCCTGTTTAACAGCTGGAGGTGAGCTCAGCTGAATTGCATTGGTATTTCAAACCCCAAACTAATTTCAATAGAAATGTGCGTGGATAAGGTGAAAAGTGAAGCTGGACAGTGCTGGCTCACGGGTGTATTGCAGACGATTTGGGGTCCCTCTTGCATGTGCACACAGAAGTTCTGATGTCAAGTCTAAAGTAAGCCTGAAAATTAGTGTCTCTAACTGCTACGAATACACCTGTGGATAAATTGTTTTTGAATAGGAATGGGCAGTGTTTTTCAGGTGATGGAAATGCCCCCCTGGGGGAAGTGTGTGGCAGTGTAGAGCTGTTTCACCAGCAGCCTGTGCTCCCTCCCTGAGGAGGCACTGAGGCTGTGCCAGGCTGCATGCTCAGGGTAGTCCTTGTGCACAGGAATCCCTGCTCAGAAATGGCTGGAGCTGGGGAGAGCACATTCAGCAGGGAGCCCCCGAGTCAATCAGCAATTCATGCAACTCACAAAAAAAGCAAGCAAGAAAGAATCTGAAGAAAATTTTATAAGAAGATCAAGGTTTCAGGACAATTGAAAGGCACATTTTACCCATGTTGAACAACAGTTAGTTCATGGACATGTACAACGCTCAAAATTCATGGCAAAAAGACCACACAATGATGGTACATTGTGAAACATACATTCCAGACTTCAGTAAAACACTAAAGTGATTATTTTACATGTATCATGTACATGACAAGAGCAGAACAGGCAGATGCATCCAATTACTGTAATTTACATGGCAGTAATTCAAGCCTCAAATACATTTCTCCTTATTGGATGAAGGGGCTATGGATTAGCAGTGAAATGAGGGGCAGTGAATGGCCAGGGAGCCGGGAACCTGCTGCCATTTGGAAAACAACAGGCAGCACCTGCTGCAAGTCGGGGGAATTTCACTTTGCTAATTCATTTCACTGCTCTGTGGCAACACAAGGCTGGGCTGGATGGATGCTCTGAGGGCAGGCACCCTGCAGAGCAGATGTGCACAGATGTTTCCTTGGCAGTGGGTGAAATGAAGTCCATCCCTGCCTCCTCTCTCCCTGCTCAGTGCTGTGCCTTGTGCTAATTACCTCCTTTCATCCAGCTCGGGGTTAAGTTTCACGTTGCGATGATTAATAATTAATCAAATGCATTTGAAAATTAATTTGGCAATTCTATGACTGATTGGCATGCTAATCTCTTCTGTGCAGCAGGGATGGTATGGGAATAACCTCTGCTGTTCTGAGCTGCTGACTGAGGTGAATGCATGAGGGCACTTACCGTCTTTTGTGGTGAAAAATAAAACACTGAGTGGAATCAAAAGTGTTCTCTGAGAACTCTTTGCAGCTCAGAAAAGGTGTGATCTGCATTTTGCCTTGCCTGTGTTAGGAATATATCATTGACATGATCGCATCCAACCAAAAACAAATGGACAAATTTGAAAAACACCCCCACAGTTGATTTATTTCTATTTAGCTGGCAGCAACTGCAGCAGATTTCGATGCATTAGTTGTGGGACTAAAAAGACAAATCACAAGGAGAATAACTTTTGCTCTTTGCAGCTGTCCGTGACACTTTTCTCCAAAACACCACTCATCTGGTAAAAGGGGAGGAGAGGGAGTGTGCAGCTTCCACTGGGCATGTGGTCCACGCTAGTTTTGAGCAGTGAGTCCCTTTTTATAGGCAAAGAGCCCTGCAGCAGCCACCGAGGTGAGACACAGGGTGCAGCCCAGCAGGCACAGCAGCCCCGGCACCGAGGGCAGGTTCCTCTCCCAGAAGGTGGTGGGGAATGGCCGGGCTGGGACATCCTGGGGAGAGAGGGGTGGGAAGACAAGAGATAACGCTAAAGGCAATCTTTCCCCTGATATATTGCAGCTGTGTTAATTACCAAAGAGTGGGAACAGCCTTGCCCTCACAGCTATGGGTGTGATAAAAGAATGATTGAGGTGGGAGGGAGTCAGCTGGAGTCTGTTGGCTGTGCTGTGAGGAGGAAGGGACAGGAGGTTGTGCAAGGGACAGGAATGGGTGACCTGGAACTGCAGAAAGAAGGAAAGAGTCAGAGCTGTGTGGAGCTGCCCATGGGAGGCTGCATAGAAAAGGTATAAGAGACTTCTAGATAACAAGGTGCTGATGCTGGAAGCCTTGTGAAGTTTTACTGAAGCACTCTGAGTGTTGTGGCTGTCTCTACAGTGACAGAGAGGAGATGGTGACTCTGCAGGGTCCCCCTCACCATGGGAGCAGGGAGGTGGCTGGAGAGGTCACAGGTTTTTCCCAAGGACCAGGTTGTGCAGGGGAGAAGAGTCATGGCTGTGGGAGGTGTTTTCTGTCATCCTGAACGGCCACAGGACAGTGAAGATGGAGTCACTTGTGGCTGGAATAAGGTTCTGTTTGGCTTTAAACCATGGCCTGGGACTGGGCAGAATTAGGCTGCATGTTTCAGTCCTCCAGGCTCTGAGATCATTGTCCTTGGCTCTTAATAATCCACCCTTCAGACATGGGTAATAATATTCCTTGGACAAGTCACAAAAATTAATACATCAGCATGTGAGGTGACTAGAGCCTTGCCTGGGAGCAGGGTGCACAGGAATCACTGAAACAGGGACACACCTGACTGAGGGGTGTGTGCCTGACTGGGTGACAGTGATACTCTGGCTTACCTTTGACTCTGGCTCTGGCATCCAAATTTCACTCTTGGAGATCTTCCCCATACTGTGCAGTACCTAGAAGAAAAAATTATTTGTACCACATGAAAAAATTATAACCCAGTTTTGGAGGAACAGAGGAAGTCAGAGAAAGGTGACACTGATAAAAGGTGTAACTATGACTAGCTGAAATCTCTTGAACCAGAAAATGTACAGTGATTTCTACTAGAGCTTCTCTAAATATTTTTTTGTGGGAGGTTTTTAGTTTTGTCTTTTTTTTTTTTTTCTGAGTAAAAGTAAAAATGCTTTTTCTGAAGGCACTTCGAGAAATACCAAGGTGAGGTTACTGCCATGCACCTGGGACACAAAACCTGCTAGGAGTGATGCCTGGGATGTAGAAAGAGGAGAGATGAAACCCTGAGGCTCTCACAGCACAGAACTATGGAGCCCTCCCTTGCCTATTCAGGCAGTACAAAGCTCAAGGATTTTTTTTGAGAATAAACTGATTGTAACCATCATGGGGATTCTTGGGGGCAAATAAATGCCTCCAGAAGACAGCTCACTGTCTTTGTAACTACTGATCACAGGCAAGGAGAAAAGAGAAATTAGGTGACTTGAAATGAAGCAAGCAATAAGGATTATAAGGCGAATACGACATTCTGTCAAATGGAAATAAAAGACTGAGTGTCCCTTAAATAACAATTCTGTGGCTTTGCCATGCAGCAGTTGTAACTGTAATGTGCACCCTTTAATGCTTTTTTCCCCTCCCTCCAGACTGTTGTAAAGGGATTTCACTGTGACTGGGAACCCAGCCCAATGTGTGTCATTCTGAGGAGATTTAGACATTATCAAAGCTGCACATTACAATTCCATAAAGCTCAGCTAACAGGACTGTCTTGTAAAAGGAGAAGCAGAAGGGATAGATCAAAAATGAGAACAATGTTCAGATTTCTGCACAGGAAATAGCTGTGAGCATTTGAAATGATTTAGATTCGTTTTAAAACACACAGTGATTAATTTGTTAGAAATTGAGGTGGTGTATCTACAAGCAACATCAGGTTGTGGTTCTTTTTACCTCTAGACATGCAGTACATGGCATAAGCTTTATTTTGAGTCTCCATTTCAGTAATATTCTGATTTGGTTGAGATGCTTGGCTTCACTTTATTCAATAACTAATTAAGTAAGTTTTT
>VYXD01003802.1:293451-325270 GCA_013397195.1 Hylia prasina
AAAAAATAATATAAATAAATAAATAAATAAAAATGCATTGTTTTCTGGGATCTCTCCCTGTCAATTCTAAGAGCCTTTGCACTAAATCAGACCCTCCAAGCTGTGCTTGATAGAGATGTTGAAAGCAGAGCAGTGGTCTGTACCTCTCTGGCTGCTCTCTCTCCTGCCTGCACGGCCCCCTCCATGTATCCACTCCACTGGGTCGCTGTCTCCGTGCCAGCAAAGTAGATTCTGTCAACAGGCTGGCGAATGATCCTTCAAAACAAGTGGAGAATGTCAGGTGACAAGTGACAGGAAAGTGATGATCCTTCTAAAAGCCATTTATGGCTTTGATGGAGCGCGTGGCTTCAGCTCTCCAGAATCCCTGCAGAGCTGGGCTGAGGCACAGGAAGCTGTCCCTGCAGGACCACCTGCTTGCTTCTGCACACAACACTCAAGGTCTGAGAGAGAGAAAAACCTGAGGCATAAATCAGTGTTCCCAGCTTCCATGCAAAATAATACAAGCCTCATTTTAGTGCTGGGATAAGGGATAATCTGACCAGCCTCCAACAATGCAGTGCAGCTGACAGATTAATGTCTGCTGCATGGCAGCTTTGCTGTTATCCTGCCATTACAGTGGGATGTGGGTGATGTTTTTGCAGTGACAGATCACTAATAGCAGCTTCTCTTTGGAGGCTGGACTTGCCTGGCTGCTGAAGGCCTGGCATTCAGGGAGCTGCATTCACCCCAGAGGGTCACCAAGCCAGTCCCTCAGCCCTGCAGGGCTGCACCAGCATTCCAGCCAACCCTGCTGAGGGTAACGAGCTCCCTCTCCCATTGGGAATGTGCTTGTGGAAGGGCTCCCATCTAATCCCCCATTAGGTTTTCCCTGTCTGCTTGACAGCAGCCTCCCCAGGCCAGACACTTCACCCATCACTGCCTGAGTGTTTGGATAAAGGACAAGAGAAGAGATGACTCCACCCCACAGGACCTTGGCTCAGACAGGGTGTAACCCCATGCTGGACATGTTGAGAAACTCCTGGGCTTCTCCTGAACCTCATGCTCCACCTATTACAGTCAGTGGAGACTCTTCATCTGTCCAAGATGTGTGTCCTCAAGGGCTTGGGGGTCTCTAGAGGGACGCACTGCAAATGCTGCATAGCACAAACTACTGTAAATAATCCAGAGGGGAAAAGTTTTGTGGCTTTAGCAGGTCCCTTTGTGACTGTGTTTTGTTCCCTTGAAAGCCACAAGAGAAGCTCTGCTCTTAGTAAAGTAAATGGCAATAGCAAGTAAATATCCTTGTTAGCTGGGGAGTAGGGCAGTGGAAAGAGGTTTGAAATTCCCCTAATGTTCTAAATAAGCCCATAGGTGTGTTGCATAAGGTATAGCATTGTATGTGAGCTAAGAAATGAGAATTAGAAAGCAAAGCATTCTCTGTTTTACCTTCCATAGGAATGCATTATGCCTGGTGGGAAGTAGGCTGTGTAGCAGCCCCCTGAATATTGCTCCATGGTCCAGTCATGCTCTTCGTAATGCACAGGCTGTATCAACAGAGAAAACAGTGAAACACTGGCAGAGAAACTGGAAACAAGGAACATATTTCTTTAGAAGAGGGGGAGAAAAAGCAGGCTAAGAACACCTGACAAAGGAGTGCCATGTCATCTGGCTAATGCTATCCATCTGCACAAAACAAATTTTTGTGCTTTTACAGAAACACGACAGGACAAATTAAAACATGCACTGCCTTCTCTTTTCTTGTGCAGAGTGAGGCTGGCAGTTCTTTTCTTCCTGTACTCAGTTCTGCCCTCCCCTTGGGAATACAGATTGTATGGCACAATATGCAATTTTAGGTACACATTTCAGGTGCCAGGAACTTTGCCTTCATCATCCAGAACAAAGGAGCAACATTATTGTACAACAGAGGTGAAAACAGGCATTAATTCCTTACTTGTAAAGCCTCTTTCATCCCCAGTGCCTTGGCATAAGCCTCACAGATCTTCTTTTTCCTACATGGAAATAAAATCAGAGTCAGAAAAAAAAATGGGTAGGGGGGGAACTTCTCCACTCTCATCTTTCTTATAAAAAACCCAAATTTACTGCAACCCATCAGAAAGAAAGTTGGCTTAGGCTTTGTTTTTAAGTCTGATTTCAAGTTCTTAACATACATATTTCAAATGCTGATGCCTAAAAGTTACATCTAAAATGGACCCAGGGAATGGGAAATGAAGGTTGATTTTGGCAATGAGCTCTAAAAAAATAAATCTTTCTACAGCTATTTTAGGATGCAGAGCCAATTCTTTCTCATGTTCACTGGTGTAAGACCAGAAGAAAAGCAATATAAATCAATTAAATCCCTACAGATTTACTATAGCTGGGAATAAAATATGAGCTGAAGAATGCTGCTCACATTCCTAAGCAGAGCTCCCCTTGCACAGTACCAAAATTCACATTTAGAAAGTACTGTTTGTTCATCTCACTGACTATTGGGGAAATCATACTTTTGTAAATACAGAAGTTTAAAAATTTTATCACCCAGTCTGAATCAGAAAGAGACCCAAAAGGAGACATGTCAGCACTCCTGTATCCCTGGGTTAAAGCATCATTCAGTGGAGATGTAGTCTGGGAACATGGTTGGAAAAATCTTCTCCATTCACACTGAAACCCAGAATTGGTAAATCATAGCATGGAAGGGTGGGCAGGACTTGGAAATTCAGAAATATCCATAACTGGATCAATATTAGCATTAGTGTCTTGGCCTATTTATGCTAAAATCTCAATTTCTGCCCCAATTTCCAGGGTTGGTAGTTGTGCTGAGCACGTAAAAATGTGCATTTTCACACACATATCCACACACATTCCTGTGGGGAAGCATCCCAGAGAAACAATTTGTTTCTGAACATCCACAGCCTCTGAACTCTTACCTCTCTTCCTTGCTGAGGTGGGCTAGTTTGACAGCCTTTCTGGTAAGGATGAAACTGAAAAGAAAAAAAGAAAAATAAGGCACATGAACATCACCCCAGCTGATTTGCAAGCTCTTGCTCGAAATGACTCTAAAAAAGCACTCTTGGCAAAGCATTTTACTGGTATGTGTCACCCAGATTTTTCTTAGCCTTCTGATCTTTCATATTGGAGTCATAGTTTCTCACTTTCCCATGCTTTTAACATAAACAAAGAATTGGTTTTTTTGTAAATATGGCCAATGTTTGCATTCCTTTTGATGGGAGGAGAATGTCGTTGACAGTCTGATTAACCAATCTAGTTGAGAGGTGGGAATTTCACCTTCCAATCCATTGTCACCTTGCTAAAAGTATATATTGGAAATTAATAAACAAAGCTCTCTCCTTTTGGCCTCAGTGCTGCATCTCAAAGGATTCCAGGTCTCTGTGTGATCATTTCGTGTCCGACTGCATCAGGTATGCAATGAGCTCCATCTTTGTCATCACACCTCAACATTTAATAATTACAGGTCACACAGGTGAAAAAGCCTGTGCAGGGTAACCTGCAGGGTTAACTGAAAGGGAGGGTGGGCATTTCCAGGGGGCACCTGTCTAGGCCTGATCCAAGAGGACTGAGACCCTGAGCTTCCCTGAGCTTTTGAAGCCCAGCAGGCAGCTGCCTGTGTCACTTGGTGTCAGCAGGTGATGGCAGCCTGCTGCTCTGACAGGCACTGCACAGTGTCATGGATCACCCCTGCAAGAACTGGGATTAATATTTATTCACCCTGAAGGAAACTGATTTGGCAATTAGTTCATCTGACCCTACTGGAGGTATCCAGGGGATGAAGTATGTTCCTACACTCTTTTAGAAAGGCACACAAATCCACGAGGAGGAAGAAAGCTGGAAACTGTTTGCCATTTGGGGTTTGGAGGAGGCTTGCTGCTCCCAGGTCATGGAAGCTTTTAAGCCTTGAACATGCCCATAAACATGTACAGTTCAGTAGAAATGGTGAGCTGTCCCTCACAGACACTTAAGGAGTAGTTGCCTGACGTTTATATTGGCCTTTTTTTGGCAGTCTCACCTCAGATTATGGTTGAAACACTTGTAAACATCGTTTGTTCATTTGGTTTCAGCTATTTTAAAAGCAACTCAATGCTGTCATGTATTTTCCCACCTATTTGTCCAAACTGTAACATTTTTACTTCTCAGTTTCTCCAGAACCTTGATTTTTTTTCACTGTACAGCTGCCTCCCTGCTCCAGCAGCTGATGTTCCTTGTCCTGCCTCAGGTCAGTGGGGAGAGGAGACAAATGAGGATTTGGACAATTGCATTGTCATTTTGGACCAGGCACTAAACATAAAAGCCCAACATAAACCAGAGGCTCAAACAGATAGGTAAGAGATGGATTTATTTCTAAATCTACTCCACAGCAAAAAAACAACAACATAAACTGAATGCTTAAAAAAGACTACAGCTGAATTCAGCAACTCCTTCCCCACCACATCCTTGGTATCAGGCTGTTTGCAGCAGAACCTTCACCAAAAAGTTTATATGGACTAGAGAGGCACAAGAGTCTTGGCAGAAGTGCTCTCCTCCATCTGTGC
Organism: Hylia prasina; assembly: GCA_013397195.1. NCBI lineage: Eukaryota > Metazoa > Chordata > Aves > Passeriformes > Sylviidae > Hylia > Hylia prasina. Next base: position 297,975 of record VYXD01003802.1, read on the forward strand.
AGACTGTGGAAGTGGGAAACACTGATGTAACCTGGTTATTTCCCCTCTCCCTCCTGCCTCCCACTAACTCCTACAAGAAGAAATACACATCTGTGAGTGTGGGCTAGCAGCTGTTACCCCATAATGGCAGGGAAAGTTCCATCAGGTTTTGTGTCATCTATGGTTATTCCAATTGGAGACTCTTCATCCTCAATGATGAAGGAACCACAGTAACCTAAGAGGAAAGAAACCCCAAGATGATTGTTAGAAAGACTTGTTGGTGATCACTGTGATCACGGTTTCTGATAGTAATGAGCAAGGAAAATTATCTATAAAAGGAATTTTACAGTAATTCTCTTATTACCAATAACACCTACATGTCTGAAGTGTCTCTGTAAAAGTTTCTCTACTCTCTTCTCTCTGACTCTGGGAAATTGTGTGCACAGACTTGTAAAAAATCTTTAAAATTCCATTGCTACTTAACAAGGAATTCCTGTGGGTTGCTGCAAGTCCCTTTGGCTTTCTATTTTGGAGACAATAAACATTAAAAATAAATTGATCTAGTCAGAACTATGCTGATTCATTCCATGAGTAACATTGACCAAAACAAAGCTGAATGTAATTACATCTGTTCACTGCAGGCTCAAATTTACATTATTTTGATTTTGCTGGTGATAAGATTGTTAGGAATGGTGTTCCATAACAGCAATGCAGCAGAAGCATGGGCTATCTAATCTAGGATCACATTAGGGCATGTTTCAGATGAACATGTGAAAAATCTCATAGACAGAACCATGACTGTATTCCTGCCTAATCTCAATGGCCAGTTTGTGACCTAAAACATGCAAAAATTATATTACTTTGATTAAGAAAGATTCTAACCATTCTCAATATTGTTAGGAAGAAAGTGGAACTAATCTGTTCATACAAATAGTTCTGAAAATGGTTTATCAGTTAAAGCTGAGAAAAACAAGATATTACAGCATAGAAAAAATATCTTGAGCTAAACAAAAAGCTAACCTACTTTTCCCAGTTCTCTGAGATATCAAGTCTGCAGAACAGAAGATTAAAATCAGGGAAAGGTCTTGCTTACATCTTAAGCTCTGCTCGTCATCTGCTGTAAATTCTCTTTGGCTGACCTAACTGTCCCTGGCAGGAGGAGAAGGGAGCTGGTGCTGCAGGGAAGCTGAAGCTTCTGTGCTCTGCAGGTTTCAGCAAGATTTCCCAGGGAAACCTTGCTTGTTCTCTTGGTCATCCCACCTCAGCCAACTGCAATGAGATTTGGGATCCTGTTTGGGTCTGGGCTCATCCTTGGGACAAGGCATGCACTCAAGCCCAAAGAGTTCTGTTTTCTAAGGAGCTTTACTTTTCACTTTCCTGCATGTTTGATTTTGGGGTTTTGCACATTTAACCCTCCCTTGGATTTATCCCCTGATTGTTAGACAACAGAAGAGCTTCAAAATTTGCACAGTTAAGAGTCCCCAAGTCCTCCCCTTTCCCCACCTACCCTTCCTCCTCCAGAAGGCTTCCCTGTAGTACATCATGGATTTTATGACACTGCCCATAGGCAAACGCTGAATTAACTGGTTTCTCTTTGGTGGCAGCTCTGGTTTGTAATGAATCTTTGTTGTCAGGATTGGAGGGATGGCACTGATCACGTACTTGGCCTGAAATGCAGAACAAAGTCAGCACAAGGCGCTGCCTCCCAGCGAGCTCATCCCACAGGACATGTTTGAAAGCCACTCTCAGTAGCTGCTACCAGCTTCCCCACACCTGGTCCTGCTAGGTGGCTTTCCCACACACTTATTTCCAGGTGACAAAAGTAATTCTGCCATTTCAGAAAAAAGGAGCTGGGAAAAAGAGACCAGAGTAGAAACTTGGCTGGAGACAGGTGGGGAAATGGGACATCCTATGGCCAAGGTAAAACTGCCTTTTATCATCTCCAGGAAAATATGACCCACATTTGTCCCAATTATAAGATGCTAAAAAAATCACATTTGTGCATATTCACAGGATGTTACTTCAGAACAAGGAATATTAATGATGATTCCAGCTTTCCTGTATGTGCTCCATCCCTCCCACAGGCCCTGGCTCTGACTGGAGCAGTGCAGGACCCTGTAGGGTGAAACTGTGTCACAGCACTGCTGCTCTCAAGTGCTCTCAGGCTGGTGGGGCTGCTGCTGCCCCATGGGTGCTACTGTGGGTAATCATGTGCTTATGGAGCATTTCAAAGCACCACTGAGGCAAAATCTTACAAAAAGTGTTTGAAGTATCTTTTTTGTTGTTGTTTTTTTGTGCTGCGAATCACAAACTTAGACACAAACAGCAAGGTTATTTTTCCTTCCTTTGAAATGGTCTCAATGCAGAACTAAAACATAAAATATATAAAGACATAGAAAGTTAAGGCAGAGAAGTCAGAGTAATGACAGAGACCAAAAAACAGAACACCAAGAAGAGAGCCAGTCATAAATAAATCTGTAAAACAGGTTCCATGGAGTGTCAGCATAGTCCAAGAAATAGACACACACAAATTGATACTTCCTGATTACATCTGGCTAAGAGCTACAGCAGATGTATTCCCCTACTAAATGCATACTCTACTTTTATTCTGATCAAATTACCTCATATATCTCATGGTTTAGAGTCTCCACAAGGACATTATCACCTGTCTGATCAATACTGATCACAGGTCTCTCCAGTTTAACTCTGCCTTTGAGGCGTTCCATTATTTTCTCTGATATCTGACCGGAACCCCCTTTAAACTTCCTCTCCTAAAACAACAAAGAGAAAAGAAACAAACAAAAAAATCAACAGCATTAATCACAACGACATTGAATTTGACTTCTGCTCACTATCACAAAATTTCAGGCCCAGTCTTCAAGTCCTAAGGATGCATAAAAACACCCAGTCTTTCAGAAGAGTGAGGGCATAAAGCTGAGCCTCAGTGGGGATTACTGACTAAATCACTTTTGCAATGGCTTCCCTAATGACCTGGCTTAAAGACTCTTTAAACCTAGAGAACATTTACATATATAATGCAGACTTTCTAGCCAAAATAAACATATCACTTCACTCAAAACAGGTGTTGAGTATTTTACCCACCATGGCGCTACCGAAATCCTCAGGTGTGACAAAGACACCTGAAAGTGTGTGAAAGTAAAGTGAAAGACTGTGCCAGCCCAGAAGCAAGACAGATCTTTAATTGGGTCTGGTCTCAAGGTTATGAGCTTTCTCTGTCCCTGGGAAGACACAAAGACAGTGCTGTCAGGAAAAAAAAAAAAAAAAAATCTGTGACACACATTTCCCTGCAATGCCCATGCAGAGGGTCAGGGGAGGCACTAAAACAAAACCTCTCACTACCAGCCACCAGCAGTAGATAAAGCTGCTCACTTTTACTTGTGAGATGCTGGTACTGGCAGGGAGGAAAGGATCTATAAGGTTTCATGCTGAAAGACTGAAATGGCTGCCCAAGCAAGTTTTATAAGTCTTGTCAGGGCCACTAAGCCAGAAACCCTTAGTGCTTTTGCTCAACTAAAATTGATTGGGGTGAGGGAAGAAGGAAGCATGATAGGAACAAAGACAGCTTTTCCCATCCAGCTACAAAGAAAAGGAAGTGCTCTTCCCAGGTAGCTTTCCCTTCCCCACATGTTTCATTTAGCTAGGAGTATCTTGGGGTTAATTTTATTTTTAACTCTTGCTGCAACATCTAGCAGCTGCTGATGTGGGACAGCAAGGATGACCGAGGGGCTTCTAGGGAGGAAGGCTCTTAGTCAGGTGTGTCTCCTACCACAGCACAGCATCAGCACTGCTTGCATCCCTCCTGACACGTGGTTGTCTGTCTTTACTGCCATGGACAGATGTTGATGGAAACTGCTGCTATGTGAGCTGGCCCAAGAAGGAAGGGCCTTTTGCTATTTATTCACTTCCAACACTTGTCACTAGAGGCTTCAACACAAAAAAACCACACATATTTCACTCTGAAGTACACTTGTTCTGAACTCTTGTAAATACTCAAATGTGCCAAGTAACCCACGGAAAATAAATTGGCAAAAAAGCACCACAACTGCAACAACAGTACTGTGCTGAAGTGAATGCAGGGCAGCCCAAATTTTTTAAATAGTCCCAATTTATTCCACATCTTAGCTAATAAAATCCTTCATTACACAGGGCTAGTTGACAGGGCTGTTCCACCCCATGAGAACACAGTTCTCATGGTGCCACAGGCTCTCATCTTTTCATTAATTGCAGGGGTTTGAAGGGTACAACGATGCACTTGCTTGTTATGGCTTCAAGAGAGGAGGAAGGAAATGAGACATTTTGTACCTGGCCCCCATTGGTGATAGAGAAAATCCTGGATGTGCCCCCACACTGCCTCACATACCACAGGAACCAGAGGGCAGAGACTTCGTGGGGCTCAGACGTGACGTTGACGTTCACAAAGACTGTGGCAAAGTCTCTGACAGCTCTGCATGAGACACAGGACCAGGAACAGACTGTGAGGAAATATGACTTCTGTCTGCTTTCAGGGTTTTATTTGTCATACTAAACAAGGGCTGCTTTCCCAAAGTCAGAAAAGTCAAGATGATTAATATCTGTTTTTCAGTCTGTAGTGAGTCTGTGTAAATGGGTTTCTACCAACACCTCCCTCTCTCCCAAAATATTTACCCATTTAGTTTGAAATCCCACTGATTTCCCCTTAGCTAAATAGTTTCCCAGATGCTATTCCTCTCATCAGAATAAATATTTTTCTCAGCAGAAGAACAGTTTTTGTAATGTGTTAGTGAAGCTTTTCTGCATTTCCAATGGGGAGCTCCTCAGGCACATCAATTCCAGGGTCAGAAGGGTCCTGGGGGACTGAAGCAGCCAGGCAGCCTGGACATTCCCACCTGTCATGTAACACTGCTGCACTGATCTTTTGTGAAATCAAGAACCTGACTTGGTAAGTAACCCAGACAGAGAAACCAAATTGGCAATCATTGCTGTAAAAATAAGGAAAGGGTCACTTGTCTACCACAGTACATCCTCTGAATATAAACACAGAAACAGCAGCAGGAACAGAAGATCTGGCTATTCACATTTCTTGCCTTTGTGGCCACAGATTTCTAAGAAAATTGAGATCAAGCTTCATGAAACAAAGTGAATTTATAATCATCCGGTAAAGGAAGGAACTTTGTAAGTTATCTGGGCTAAAATATGTAACTTATAAACTTTTATAACCTCATTTTCCTAAGTATGAAGTCCATTCACCCCTATTTCATTAGCCAGGAAATGAAAACGGCCTGCACAGAAGAACCCTCTGTGACAATTCTGAGAGCACCAAGACATTAAACACTTGCAGCAGGTTCAGGCCTAAGAAATGTGAAAAAAAGTTTCCAGGATCAGTGGATGTTGATGTGTGACACAGGACAGACAAATCTTTTGTAATCTTGGCCCTGAGTCATACAGAAAATGCTGTGGAAGACTTTTTCTGTTTAAGCACTGTTTTTAAACTGTGTGTAGAAAAACATGGCTTGGCTTAAAGATCTTGGGTGTGTTTTTACTGAGCTTTTGAATGCATTTCAGCTGAGCACATCTATTAAAACTGGATGGTTTACTGACAACATTGGCAGTAGAAGCTGGCCAGCAGAGAGGTCTCTTAAAGGAGGGATCACCACAAACCCAGTCCTGCTTATGCTCCACCAGCTCCACGACTAAAAGCAGCAGTAAAAACTAGAAGAGGAAGAGTCAGTGCACTTGCAACAGCAGTTGAAAGTAACCAAGTTTGCAGGCAAAAGGCTCATAAAACTAATTGCAAAGAAAACCCCAATGCCACAGAGAGCAGGAGCTACTCCAAATGGCTGTACAGCATATCCCATGGAGCTGGAGCAAGACCTAAGCCATAAAAACGAATTTCAAATGGAAAGTTTTGGTCAGGAAGCAGCAGGCACAGTGCTAAACTGCAGTCAGAATGAAAGGGCAAAAAGACTACAGTCATACAAATAAAAGACACTGAATAGGAGGGAGGAGAGTGTTAGAGAACAGCACAGGGGCTGGCACAGCAAGCAGGGACATGAGTGCTCATAAGAGCACACTTCTCTTTGCCTTATCAAGAGAAATGATTGAAAAGAGAAAGGAAAGAGAGAATTTCCAGTTGTCATCACCTCAATGTACTGAACATTGTTCCTTTCTTTATTTGAACAGTGCAGTCCCTCACAGAAAACACACTGGTCATTTTATAGATGATACAACACCTTGAGCCCTCTTCCTACCAACAACCATTGTTATGCTCTGTTGGCTCTGTTACTCACAAACAAGGAGGGCCTGTGGGATGATGCAAAGGTGAAGGGCAGCCTTGGCTGCAGTGGCCATGAGACTGTGGAGTTTAAGATCCTGAGAGCAGTACAGCAAAGAGCAGAATTGAAGCCCTGGAATTTGGAAGGGCAGATTTCACCCTCCTCGAGGGCCTGAATGTCAGTGTCTCACAGGAAACTATACTGCAAGGCAAAGAGCCACAGGAGAGCTGGCTGGAGTTCAATGATCCAATGGTTTGAAGTGAAAGGATGGAGGGAAGAGCCCACACCACCACTGCTGTGTGCAGGGACCTGCTGAACAAACCCCAGCACCTTTGATACCACCTGGCAGCCAACCAAAGCCCATCTCAAACACCTCCAGATCTGTACTCAGCTGTACCACAGAACCTGCCAGAAAGCCACCATCATTCCACAGCTGGAGTTTCAAAGCACGTAAAGATTTACTTACTTGCTCCAGCAAATCTTATTTATCAGCTCTTTCATGGTCATTTTGTCCCATTCTTCAGCATGTGGAGCATCCCATGGTGCATCAACAGGAATCTGGAGACAGAGGTGAAATATCCCAGAAATGATTCAGTACTTCCCCATTGCCTGGTCATAGCTAGTTAGTAGCACAGACTTCATTGATGTGTTGGCCAGGAGTTATTTTTGTTTCCTGCACAAGGATATAAATTTGGAACAAATGGAATAGTTTCCATTTACATCTTTGGGCATGAATTGTACCATGAGCACCAAATCTGTCTTTGTCTGACCAGTGAACCATATCCTTATGTTGGGGATCATCTGGCTTTTAGTTGTCCAGAAGAGATTCCAATTTAGTTGTCTGGGCCTCTAGAAGTTGAGGGGAAAGTTCTTTTTCCAGTCAATTCCAAGATGAGTATCCAAAGGTCCCTGTGTCTTGCTAATTGCAGAGTAAAAAAAAAAAAAAAAAAAAAAAAAGACTAGATACTTCTGAAATATTTTAGGCAGTTAAATTCTTAATAATAATTCTTTGCATGTAAGTAACATGATGTGGAGGATAGTACCATATCCTTAAATCTTAAAAAAATGTACTATTGACAAAAAAATATGTAGTATACGACATAAATTTGATTCTGCAAAACCACATAAAACCAATAGAATTTGCAGGAGTACAGTGAGTTATGCTTTAAGATTCTGGTAAGGTAAAGCCCTTGGTTTGTTGCTAGATTATATGGAAACTGATGAATGTTTGAAAGAAAGTATAATGCTCCAGGGGCTGCAGTTGTACTACATATATTTTGAAATTTAAAAATAAAGTTATTGTGAAGTCAAACTGAAAAAAATCATCTTTACTCAAAATGCTGTCATGAGGGAAGGGGAAAAAATCCTCCTAAACTCCCAGCTCATGGAATATCTTTTCCTGTCATGAGAAAATACCTACACTGAGGTCAACCTCATTTCTTTAGACATCTTAGACACCTCCAGATCTTTTTGTCTCCTCTCATAGAATCATAGAATAGTTTGGGTTGGAAGGGTTCTTTGCAAGTCATCTAGTCCAGCCCCTTCTCAGGGAGGAAGACTTATTATTTCTGACAGCTCCTGGCCAATATAGAAATCTTTCTGATGGATGCTTCCTTTCTGTTTTGTTTTGTTGTTGAGCATTTGTGGTTCTTTTATATTAAAGAAGCAAAAAAACCCAAACCAAATTTATTCATGGTGACATGAGTATCGCAAGAAATACTGAATTTACACAGCCCACCTCTTTCCCCATCTTGTCCATGGTTCTCCAGAAGTTATTGTAATCCAGATAAACCAAGGGGTTCCATGTTGAAGGGCAAATTCCCATGAAATTCCGTGACTTTCCCTGAAATGCACATAAAACCACAAGCAACTGAAATACAACAGAGCAGATCTTCATTATTCATGAACACAAAATTCTCAGAGTCATCACATGTTTGGCCCTTTGCCCCAAAAGACCTGGCTGGGTTTTTGGTTTTTTCTTTTTTTTTTTTTCCCCTTGCATATGCATGCAAGCAATGGAATGCATGTTGCTAATTAGCAGGGATAAAAACAGTTGGACTGGCATTAAAAAGGGCAATAACACCTTTTAATATTTACTATTCTGAAGGGGTGGGGTTCTTTTCTGATGGTTCTGGCTTCTTTTTCTCTGCCAAGGTCGGGATTAATTCACGGGAGTCGAAATTCATGTTCAGACTTGGATGTTTGTTATTTCTTATCTTTTTACAGACTCAGGAGCTGTGAGCTGCAACTAGCAAGTTGGAGAAATGGGGTAAAATGGCTTACCTCTAACTCTTTCCAAGGTTATTTAGGCATTAATTACCCAGTAATGAGGTGACACCTATATTATTTATATTTCTGACCCAATAATGAGCACCCAAGGCCCACAGTGCAGGCATTTTTCACCCAGTTACAGAAAACCACTCAAACCCATGAAGAAGAAGGAAGAAGAAGATGAAAAAGAAGGATCCAGACAACACCCAAATCCTCCATCTTGACTCACATGTATTGCTATATACTAAAATCTTAAATCTAAGTTTTTCACCCTGTGAGATCACACAATACTATTCAAACTACACACCCACAGCCCCAGTGCCATCACTCAATTTTGGAAGCCTGTTAAATGGCCTCAAGTCAAATGTGGTACTTCCTTGAGGGTCAGCACCTTTTAGCACAGAAAGCCTGAAATTTTCAGCCTCCAGGGTTCCAACAGTGGGGAGAGGTAGATTTGTTCTGGGCAGGTTGTCAAATTCTGGGCTAAGGATAACCAAGCCATGGCCAAAGAGGTAATATTCCTTGCTCCTAAGCATCTTTCATTATTACATTTAAATGAATCTACTATTTGCCTGCTGCTGAAATGTGCATCCTGAAATTTGCATGGGTCTAGAATTGAATGCAGTTCAAACTATTTAAGCACCTTTATGGTACACCTCACTTTAAAAGCAAACATTTTTATTATTCCATTGAAGAAACCCAGCCTATAAAAAAAGTCTGAACAGGAAGTTTTTGGCTGCAGGAAGAAAAATACTGTACACTTGCAAAAGTGGTGTCAGTACTTACAATGTGTGTGGCACAGAGCTGCAGCAGTGGCTGAAACTGGTATTATCTGACACTGACTGTTTCAGATAATCCTGTGATATAATGATAAGAGAAACAATCTACCAGCAGCTGCTTCTTTGTGATAACTGTAATCTGAAAGAGGAAGGGATGAGCAGGTAACATTTTCTCTTATTAAATTGCTCTGAACCTTCCCCCGTGTAAGTCAGTGGTGAATTATCATCAGACCTCTTTGTTGTCTGCCCTTCCAGGTGTGTCAGAAGTTTGTGTGAGGATGCAGGGAACACTCTGACCAGGACAGGTAGGAGCTGTGGTGCTAAAGCAGTTTGCAACTTGCTTTTCAGTGCCATGGACCCTGTGCCAGCCCATCACACCTGGCAGGTGGGGGTCACAGAGCAAGAGAGAGGGTGCAGTGCTTCAAATGCAGGAAATGGAGACCCAGGGACAGAGGACATGAAGCAGGAGCCAAACAAGCCTTCCTCACACTTGGTGAGAGAGAATTGATTGATCTTCCCCACTGGTAATTGTGTATTTGTGTGTAAATGCATATGGGTTTCTGATATTCTGCAAAACACTTTCCTCTGCAAAGATCATAACAAAGATAAACAGCAAGACAAAGCTCAGAGATCATAGTGAGCTTTCAGACTTGGCAAAAGCAGTAAAATACTGAAATGCCCACACTTTGGTGAACTTTTGTCAGCCCCAGGACAGGTACAGCAGGGGAGGCAAATGTATGTGGGTAAGGGACCACAGCAAGCCTTGGCTGACACTGCCTGGTGCCCTCCCCTCAGAGCAGGGCTCCAGCAGTGCCCCAGCTCTGCAGCCCATCACATCCCTCTGTGCTGTCCCTCCTCATCATCTTCAGTGAGGGCAGCAGCAAAGGCACTCTCCTGTTCCATCCAGACTCAACAATATCCGTTCTGGGCCAAGCAAAGCACCAGGTTGTGATCTCAGCACGTAGTTCAGCCCGAGAGCCACAAGTTTAATGTTTTAGGGTGTGGGGTTTTTTTAATTTCCAACAAATGTTGTGCTTTCAAGTGACCAGGAGGTGGTTGGTTGCCTCTGGATTTCTGGGTATGTGACCTCAGCACTTAGTTCAGCCTGAGAGCCACAAGTTTAATGTTTTAGGGTGTGGGGTTTTTTTAATTTCCAACAAATGTTGTGCTTTCAAGTGACCAGGAGGTGGTTGGTTGCCTCTGGATTTCTGGGTATGTAACCTCAATCTGGTGCACCACATACTTTTTTCTTTCTTTTACCCCTCCTTTATTCTTTTTCAGACTTACACTGAAGGAGGGTGGCAGAGGGGATGCTGCTCCAGCCTCCTCCAGGTGCACATGTGCATGCAAAACATTTCTGCCATGGCAAGAGCCCAGTAAGTGCTCCTGTGAGGTCCCAGCAGGGAATTCTCCAAACGACACCAGCTCTTCCTTTCCCTTGAGGACAATTTCTCACTGCCAGGCTGCAGCACTGTGTTCAGCCACAGAAATGAGGGGCCAAACAGTGCATGCAAAGGGATATACTGCATCAGTTTATGACAGCTTTTACTGTCATAAACTAATGCTGTATCAAACTAGGAAATACTGATATCAGGCAGCAATATACTGCTAATAATTTTATTCTTATTGCACAACATTTTGCTTTTCTAAAAGATCATCAAACACTGCTTCTCAAAAGTAATTTATTGCTAGTCTTTTTATTCTGTCTGGGAACACAGGTGCCATCCACACTCCTTCCTTGACATGCTTTAACACCAATAATTCTGCCCTTCAGCAGAGATGAGGTGCGGTGCTGCCAGGACACCCAAATCAGGGTGAGGAGAAGTTATTATTGCCATTCTGTCCTGTTGATACTGCAGGGGGGCAAAGGGAAAAGATAAGCCTGTGTCCAATCAGGACTAGCAGCAAAATGTTCCCAGTTTTTCACTGTTCAGTGAAAATCTCTTTTCAAAAGTCTCTCTGATAAGTTAATGTGCTTGTACGGAGTGATGTAACTTGCAAACAGTTCTCCTGACCTTAGCTTACTTTAGCTTAAAATATCTTTGGTCAATGGCACAGCCCAGGGAGATCAATGGGAATACATGTTTTATCCCCTGAGAACTACAAAATGCCAACTGATAATTAAGAGTCTAAGGTTGTGTTACTTGTTGCTCTCTTTTGCATGCAAAAATCCCATAACCTCAGTAAGACTGGAGCCCAATGGCAGGAAAAGCTGGAAAAATACAACAGTGTTAACAGACCTGGAAGTGTCCAAGACTGAATTCAGAGAGGCTGAAATAGTTCACAGACTGTATGGCAGGGCTGTACCTATCACAGATGGCATCAGAGGAAAACCAACTCTAGCAAATTCCAAGAAATTCCCATTTCCCATCAGGCAGGGCAAGCCCAACAGCCTCAGATAATCAGTTCTCCAAGTTTCTGTCTAGCACAAGTATCTCCACAGCTGGGAGTAAATGCAGCCCGAGTGAGCTGGGGCAGTTAAGTTATTAATTTGGTTTTAAAATTGTCTCCCTGCTAGGCTGAAGAGCTCTGGCTGCAAGTTTCACAGAGGAGCTCACTGCAAACAGGGAAGATCTTGCAATATTCCATTTTTAAACGAGTTTATAGTGTTCTGGGTGTATTATTTTCAGAACTACTGTTTTCTTAACTGAAAGGCAAATAACTTACTGGCTTAGTTCCCATGCTAACACGTGGCTGCCTGACGGACCCACAGAGTTTACCCAACTCTTTTTTCATTTCCTGGTGTGTCAAGTGGTTTCCTGCAGACCTCAGATCTGAGCCCTGCTGCCTGCTGGGATTAGTTACTCCACACCAATCCCAAGAAAACAAGATCCTCAAGCACCATCCCTCAGTGGTTAGAGAGAAGGCAGCGAGAGATGAGCTCTGCAAAGTCCCTTCCCTGCCCAGGGCTATGCTGGGGCTTGTAGCCAAAACTCCAGGAATTAACCCCAAGCTGTGACACCACCCCAAGTTCCAAATTGTGCCAGACTTGAGAAAGGCAGGTCTGTCTCCTGCCTGCTGTGCCAGGGACAGGGCACACCTCAGGGAGCTCAGGAGGAGCATCCCCCACGCCCCAGAGTGGGGGCGGTTACTGCCTGGGGCTGTGCACAGCACAGAGCAGCAGCTCCCTCAGGGGAGAATCCTTCCCTGATCCCCAGCTCCAGCAGCTCTATCCTGCTCTGGGAGCAGTGCCTGGGACTGCCTGACCCCTGTGCAGGAACAGCAAGTTTGTGGTGATGTGCAGAGTCTCAGTCACAGACCCACCTGCTGCACCCTGAGCTCTCAATCCAAGGGCAGGATGAAGGAAAGAAAGGAATAGATGGCTAATCTGAAGCGCTGTATAGAAATCCTCATATTTTAGCAAGGGTTCCCTCCCTCTGAAAATCATAAGTAATTATGTAAGTAATTAAGTAATTAAGTAATATTAAGTAATTAAGTAATTATATATCATGGAGCTGTGTGCTGCTGCCAGATACTGGAGGAGTGCAGTTATATGAGAAGATTAATATCACACCAAGGCCCAATTTGCTTTCTAGGGTCTTCTACTAAAAAGGTGAAAACAACACAGAGCTTCAAGGACCTCTGTTAAAACAAGAAGCTGTCAGCCAGCTCAGGGAAGGGAGAACTCCAGCACATCCTCCCTTTCTCAGCCCAAAAGCATTCTTGCTGAATTTTGGCACAGTAGCCATAGAAAAAAATAGCTGGAAAGAGGATGACATAACAAACAGTGAAAGTTTTAAGTTACAGATTTGCAAGGACAGGATACCAAAAAAAATTCCTGATTGACATTAAAGGAGTCCATGTTGCCAAGCTGACTGATGAGAAAGAACAAATTAATAATAATAATATATATATTTAAACAATAGTTACATATATGGATTTTCAAATAAACTGTAACTACAAAGGAAACCTGCACCAATGAGGCAACTTGGCTTTTAAAGCTTGCAGTACATGGAATTTTTCCACACACATATGGGAAAAATTCCTGTCAGAGAAAAGAAGCTCATTAAATCCCTCTGGGGATTTTCACTTTCTCTTGGCTGCTCCTGCTGCTTGGATAAACCATTTTCCCACTTTCTCCCAGCTCAATCAAAGCAGTATCCTGGAAATCTTCAGAAAAAGCCAAACTGAACCAATTGTTATGGTAAAGAAAAATTACCATAAAATCTCCTAATCCAAGGGTGCTGGAGATTGCATACAGATGTCACAAACACATCGAAAGCTGAGCTTAGACATTGCTCAAAGCACTTCCTCTCCCCTCTGACAAAACCACACAACATTGCAGGCTTTGGAGAAGGCTCTTGGGAGGAGACCTTCCTGTCTGGGCCTGGCTACACACTCCTGGACAGCCACCAGCTGACAGAAACAACACAAGGGGAGAAGATTTAATCAGACCTTTCAAACCTGAAAGGCAATGGGTGGCCCATGGCTGATGGCATATTAGCCCAAGAAGCTGAAAACATCCATCTTTCAGATTAATATTTAATTTCTGTTGGTTATCACCCTTTAATATCAAATAGTCTCTCGGCTAAGCACCTTCTGCCATCTAGGAAATACCACAGGTGTCTGTGTTCCTGGAGCATCTTTAATGAATGTGAGGGGTGCAGCTGCAGCTGGGAGAGCACAAACCCCTCCCTGACCTCCCCATCCAGCCTGGAGTGCAGCAGGCAGGTAAAAGAGAGGTGGGTAAAGAGCCCTGGGCACTGACCAGCCCAGCCAACAGCCAGGACTGCCCAGATGGAGTTTAATAAGCTTCTTCTAGAAGTGGGGTATGAGAGAAGGTTCAACCACACATCCCTAAATCAAAGGGCATGGTGACTGCACAATGTCTCAAGGAAAAAGAAAGGAGAAAAAGCTGTGGAAAACTTCAGGAAAAGGAAATGGAAGAAAAGAACTACAATTCATGGGAGGAGGATGTGGGAGAAATGAGACCTACAGGAAGAAAAGCATCATTATTATTCATCCAGTGCTTCAATCTGGGAGACCTTAAAGCCCCTTTGCTGTCACCCTGGTCCAACAACTACAGGTCCCTTGGGACCTTGATCAGCTCAGCAGAACCACGATGACAAATCCAGAATTGCTCCACAGCCTGTGATCCAGCTGAATAGCTCATAATGCTGCCTCTTGCTTAAAAATATGTTTTCACTTCAAAGAAAACGTTCAAAATTACATGGTCATTAGCAGGGACGTGCATAAATGCAGTGTGGGACAACAAAAAGCTGCAGCTTTGGCGTCAAAAGGGATTAAGGGCTCAAAGTAATGTAACCCATTAGAGCGTTTTATTTAACATAAAGAAGATAAGTGCCTTTTAGGATGCTGAGAGATTCACGCCTGAGCTTAAATTAGAGTGGGACAAACATTCTGTGGTACAAACCAGCCCATCCCTCTTGCTGTAGAATCACATCAATTTTGCATGAGGGGGTGACAAATAACTTTTTTAGTATTATGGAGTGGCTGTGCAATTATTTAAGATGTGCCTGTTTTATGAGCATGGCATCAATCTGCCAAATAAGGAGTGCTTGCAGAACCAGATGGTAAAACTTTGCAGCGTGAACACATTGCTCTAATTCTTAGGAAAAAAGGGGGAAGGTAATAGAAATGAAACCAATTAAGGATCTATTATATAGGATGGCTTGTCTATATCAAGTCTATATCAAGTATGTCTACATCAAATATGTCAACTATGACTCATACAGGCTCCAAGTCTGGTTCTGCCAGAGTCTGTTAAGTACCAAAACTAAAGAATATTAAAAAAAAAAAAATTGAAAGTGGCAGTCTTTGCAAATTAAAATAACACTTTGAGTTATGGATACAGACAGTCACATCTCACACCAGTGAATTTTGGGCCTTTTTTTGTCCTTCTCCCTGCTGCTCTCACCCTGCACCGGTTTTGGCAGCAGGTCCTGTGCAAAAAATTCTGTGGGCTAAATATCTGACACAAGGGCTGGAAATCTGCTCTGAGGACAGGTTTCATTCCTGTTCACTTTAGCCACACCAGTACTTGCTCAAGAGAGGCCACCTGGACTCCTGCTGCCCCACATCTCAGAGGTGAAACTTCTGGTGACTCTTGGGAAGAGCTTGTGTGTCACCATTAGCTAGAGAGGGAACCTCAGAGCCTCAGGTTGGATGATTAACTTCCAAACACCCATTTGTGAGATGAATCCTGCTCTAGGGGACTGGGAGAGATCTCGTGTGAATCCAGTCATGTGGGCAAAATACATTATCCTATTCCCAGGCTAGTTCCATAATACTGTTGTCCAGTATCATCATTCAGTATTATCCATCAATGCTATTAATTTTTTTTTAAATTTAAATTTGGCTTTTATTTCACTACAAGTACTACTTGAATTTCAGGCAAAGCTTCTGTGGAGGGTATGTTCAAAGACAATGTGCCAAATGTGTCCCAGATTTTTTAGCTGCTGTCAGCTGCATTTTCTCAACACTTTTAAGAAGAAGATAAGAACCATTTGTTGCATTCTCAGTAAGTTCAAACAAAATAACAAGACTTCAAGCGGGTGCTCTCTGGATTACTAAGGGTGAGTTTTAAATGAAACCCTTTTGATGACTGTCAGTAATTTCCAAGTTTCAGCTCAGCAGGGAAATGCAACACTTACCCCTTTATGATGGAACATATGGCCCTGGACATAGACTTTATAGGTCTCCACCCCCAGCTCTCTTGCCAGCCGGAGAATCCTGTTTTGGGTAGGTCCCACATATGATCCACCAACATCTACATAATTCACTTTATCATTCTGTGGAAAAGAATACAGGAATCAGAAGCTGTGCAAGAAGCTCCTCAGTACAAACCCCCTGGAAACAGAAAGAATTATTGCATACTGAATGTGTGTGGAATGTATGTGTATGATGTTCAGGAGGAGTTTGTTAATGGAAAAGGTTGTCAAGCATCGAAATGGGCTGCGCAGGAAGGTGGTGGAGTCACCTGATGGAGATGTTCAAGAAATTAACATTACTTTTCTTGTCACTGCAAAACATTTCTGCAGTTGAAACCATCTCCAGGTTGTTTTCAAGGCTTCTTTTCTCTCCCTAGAAACCTGTTTAGACGTAATGCTGCAGGTGCTGAGCGCTGCACTGCCGTTCTCCAGGAGATTTATCTCCTTTCCAGCACTGCACACCCTGGCTCCAGCCTGCTGCTGTCTGGGCAGGGACCCCAGCCATGCCTGCCATGAAAGGTGCTCAATGCACCCCTCAGAGCAGCACCCCACTCACTTGGGAAGTGGGAAGAAAGCAGAAGGTTTCAGGGATGCACACAATTGCAGCAGGCTGATCTCCCAAGACAGTTACTCTTCTGAACACTGTTTATAGTGAGTATTTTAAGCCTGGCATTCTCAGTGTCACAGAAGGATGGTGTTTATGCTCCATGTTTCACACACAATGATTTCTGCTGGAACACCACTGTTTATCTCTGGTTCCCCAGCAATGGCACCTGACATAATTTACACCTCCCTCAGTTCCAGGGTGGGAAGCAGAGGTAATGTCTGTATTACATTACCCTGCACCACAAGTGACTTCTCATTTCTTTCATTTTTTTTTTTCTAATGGCAATCAAGATGCAGTTCATTTTTAGAAGCAGGAGTGTTATTTCAGATAATTTTAACACATTTTAAAGCATATGTCTGAGCCATAATGATGTCTGGTCCTGTTCAGGCAGCTTCTTACAGGGCTCTAAGTTATCATGCCATAAGTTGAAGTATGCAAAGGGAGATGGGAAAAAGAGAGGAAATGCTCTGACACTCATGGTCCCAGATAATGTTTTTCAACACATTACTGAAGTCTAGGGAGACAATATTCATTTCCCCCTCATCTTCTAAGCCAGTCACTGCACATTAGAAGGCTGTCAGGTTGGCCAAGCAGGAATTCTTGGTGAACACATGCTGACTGATGACTTTTGGATTAGTTGCTCTGTCACCTTCTAAGGGGATTGAGATGAAGCTGCAATTCCCTGGATCAATATAATTGTAGTTCCCTGGGTCAAAATAACAGGAGTGACATCTGTCACATCATGGACCAGCACAAGTGAGGGTCCACACCTGATGAAGCACTTACCCTGATGGTGAATGTCCTTCCCCCAACTCTGTCCCGGGCCTCAAGGACCACCACGCTGACCCCAGCCTCAGACAGCAATTTGGCAGCTGACAAACCTTTAAAAAAAGAGAAAGTGCATTAAAGCAAGTGGCAGCAATCAGCCACATTAATGGTCAAAAACTGAACCAAAGCTTCAAGGGTCAGGCATTTCAATAGATGTTCTCAAAAATCCCTGAGAGATGTTAAGAACTCTGCCTGGTATCTCACCACAGAAATCATGTGGCTGCTGCTTAGTTGCACATGAGTTTTATATCCACTCACAGCATTCACAGACTGAAGTTTCCTCCTCAGGTTGGCATTTTGGGCTTTTAAAAGCAGCAAAATTTAATTTATTAAGGGACAGACACACATCTTACTCTTCATTTGTGCAGCCTATGGAAAGGCAGCACCCAGCCTGGGGGACTTGCAGTTCTAGTGACATCCACAGTGCTCCTCTGCTGTCCCTTGTCCTCATTCACATGCAGAAGGAAATTCTGCTTCACTGTCAGGATTCATTCTCAGCAATGGAGTTTGACCATGACAATCAAACGGGCTGCATGCAGACACTCTATAAAAGGAATTATGGTCTCAGCAAAAATCATCTAATTATGGGACTTTGTGATGGAGCCACTGGAGACAACTGAAAATTCAATAGGACAGGAGACCTCTTTGCTCCTGACAGATGTGAGCTGAAATTGTAAAAAGCAATCATGAGTTGGTGAAATCAGATTATCCCACTGCCCTGCAGGCCAATTTGGCACTGAAGCATTGTTTCTTTGGAGTTGTTTCCCCTCCTTAAGTACACGAAAGGCAGCCCTATTGATCAGAACTTCCAAGATCCCCTGCAGGCAGCAGTAACGATATTATACTCATGTTTATTACACTACCTTGAAATGTGATTAAAATCAACTGTTTGTGAGCCTACAGAGCATGTCTGAAAAGACCAGGGGAGAGGAATCATTCTGGGAGGAGTTAAATGTACTCCTTTATTCTAAGGGCAATACAGAATTGACTATAACCTTCTCTGCATAGAATCTTGTAATGGGAAAGTGGAACACCATTCACTGGAAACTGGAACTGAGAAAGATCAAATGTCTTACATAGGCAGAAATTATAAATACAATTTTCATACTCATCTAAAAGTAACTTTACAGCCTTGTACCATATTCTTAAGACTGCTGCTGGAGCAGAAGCATATTTAATTCTTCCATCTATATAATATTCTAATTTTTTTTAAATTGCAAGCCACTCCACCACAGTGAAGTGGATATCTTATAAATTGATCTAATTTATTTCAGTGATAATTTTTTTCCTCCATAAAACTCTAGAAATTTTATTTCTAGCTAATTCTTTAATCCATTGAGTGATGGCTTCTCTTCCTCCCCAGTGCAAATGTAGATTACACAAATCTATGATGTTGAAAATACAAACTGCAATATTTTTGTACAAATACGTAAATTTTTAATATGCAGAAAAATGAGATTTCAAAATATACAGTGCGTTTTGTCACAAAACAGCAGATATCCTACATGTATAAAATAAAAAGCTGAATTCTCTATTCTGTATAAATACCACTGGACACTCAGAAATGAGTGGGTAATTAAATTGTAAGAAAGTTTACTGTAGATATATATGCCTTGAAAAGACTGAACATGAAGCAAAAAAAAGTTTGGCCTAGGTATGAAAAAAAAAAAATTAAATGCAAACCTTTGGTGCCTAAGACCATAATTTCACGCTGAATACAACAACTCTATTCCTGCCACAGTTGTTTAGGAAGAATAATGGTAACACTGGACTGAGTTGGAAGTTAAGCTCACTACTGGATTATAGCTTAATTATGAGATATATCCAAATAAAGAAGAGCTGCAAAGGGATGAAGAACGTGTTGTAATGTGACTGAGGTTCTCTAACCTGTTTGCCTGTTAAACTGTACTCCAGACTTACAGGTGGTTAAGTTTCATTATTGTTAACCCACGGGTCATGTGAGAAACTGGTCCAAAAGAAAGAAAAAGGCTTTGAAGTTTCACAGACTGGGAAACAGCAAGAAATAAATTGAGACAGCAATGGCTCACTGGGAACTCGAAGAGGGCATGACTCACAAGTAAAAACAATACAAAATATGTTTATTTAAGATTACTACTACACATTTATTTGCTCAAAGCATGGAAACTATTTTCTTTCACAACAGAGGACTAGGAACAATGCCCACACACAGCACCTCTATGTCCATCTCTATCTGCTGGACCCACCTCTTCAGCTCCACCCTGGTGGGACTGAAGTGCACCAGGTCCAGGTGCTTCCACAGGTTGGTCATGAAAACTCTGTGCTTTTTATGCACAATTAACCTCTAAACTGATTGCATATTTACCCTTCATCTTCTCCATAACTTAAGTTTTCAAGGTTTTTGTTGCTGTTCCAGTATCCTGGACAGGACTGGACACCAAAGAGTGACCATTTGATTGATGGGGTAAGAAAGAGAGGAAGGAACAAGACCTTCTCCTTGCCTGCTCCTTGCCTCATCTCTGCCTGTTCAGCTCCCCTCAGGCTGCATGGAGCTCTCCTCTCACTCCCTCCACAACATCTCCATCCCAGAGGACATCACAAACTTCAGCACCTGCAAAGGAGCAGGGAAGAAGTTGTGGATGCCCCATCCCTGGAAGTTCTCCAGGCCAGGCTGGAGGTGCTTTGAGCAACTCCAGTGGGAGGTGTCTAGAGGGGGTGGAATGAGATGGGCTTTAAGGTCCCTTCCAATCCAAACCATTCCTTGCAGGCTATTCCAGGCCAGAAGGAGCACTGGGCTCAGAGCAGGCAATGGAAACACTCCAGAGTCTGTTGGTGTGACTGTGGTGCGGACACTCCTGCCACAGCTGAGCCTGCCTCCACCTCCTCCCAGTGCAGCCTTGAGATAAAGCTGGGAACCACCCCAAACCACTGGACAAACTCCTTCCAGACATCCCCCTAATTCCATGAATCAGAAATGCACTACCTGCCTCAGCAAGATGGAAGGAGCCTGCCAAAGCCATGCCTCATTCACAGTATCTGGCCGTGGAAATTCACTTATTGTTAAATGAGAACAAACGGGGCAAGACATCCTCCACAAGGGTTTCTATGGAAATCTCACAAGCAGCTCTCCTCCTCTGAAGATACCATACAGGAAAACTCTGTTCCTATTGATTTTGCAGTGCTATTAAGGACTCAGAATTCCTGCTGCTGCAGATCATTCTGTGGCTGCTTTCACGCCAGAAAATTGTAACAATCCTACCACAAGCAAAGCCCTTTGAAGTGCATCAAAACACTGGATATACTGAAAAAAAAAATAAAGAAATGAAGATGAATTGATGCCAACCTGCAGACTACAAGACACACCCCATGACTGAAACATAAGGACTCTGAACAATACTGAATTTTGTAATACAGCAAAGCCCATCTCTACTTCATAGGAAAGAAAAGTTTAACTCCACTGGTAGAAAACAACACTGGGACTTAAGAGACTTGAACTTGATTCCAGAGGAGTCTTGTAATGTGGAAAATGGTTCCCTGTTTTGTAGGGAAATGTTTATAAGAGTAGATTTATGAGGATAATTCCAAGGTGCCTCAATACTGGGGTTGATACAGGGCATATGAGCAGAGATGAGTTCTACAGCACAAACAGTGAGAGCTTTAAAAAAGTTACTTTATTGGAAATGTCCCAGTGATTGTAAATTAATAGTATAGAAAATTATTCTACTTTTCAAAATCGAGGCTCTGTAAATACAGAACATTCCTTCATAAAATCCTTATTAATCCACCCTACTGTACATGGCATGGTTTTGTACATGTACATAACATGCGCACACATGCTGTGAGAAAGATGTTTAAGTCATTATTGTAGTGTTCTAGCAAGCTTTAATTGAGGAAATGGAGAAAAATCTTCCTGTAAAATCCCTACATTTTTCTGATCCTGAGTGGGAAGATAATTTTAAGACTTTTTTTTTGCTCATTTTTGTAATACACAGCAGTAAAATAAAAGAATTGGCAATATATCAGTATTAAAGTTCCAATGTAATGGCATTCTAATGCTGTGATTATTTTTACTGTTTCATTGATGGAAAACCTAACTTTTTCTAAACACTATCAAGTAATTAAACTTGGCAATGACCACCTTAAAATCAACTCATTTTTCCAGCTAGAAATCCCTTTGGCAAGTAAAAATGAATCTGTCAATGAGAGATGCAAAACATTTATGCCATGATCATAGGGTAAAATTCTCTTTCCTCGCCTCTTTATTCTTTTCCTGCAACCCCAATTACCCTTTCACTGGAATTTTTGTGTACCTCACAGCATTTATTTAGGTTTTGAAATACAGATCAAATGTGCTCAGTTACATCAGATTGACCAGAGAAGTCACTAATGGGCAACAACACACAGAAAGCTGAGAATGAAAGAACTGTTTCCTTTCACTGACTAAGGATTTGAAGATTTTAAATTGCCCCTGAAAATATATTTAAAAAACACAAACAAACAAACAAAAAAACCCAAAAACCAAACCAAAACAAAAAAACCAAAACAACCCAACAATGCTATTAATTCAGTAACAGCATCTTAAATCCACACAAAACAGCAAGAATGCACAGTGTGGATCACAAGTCTACATTTATTTCTACTTCAGTGTTGCCTAACACCATAACATCACTAATTTTCTGCTTGTCAGAAACCATGTTTTATCTTGCCATACTTTCTTTCACATCCCTTCTTGTAGAATACTTGGTACTGGAAAGAGATTAAGTTTATGTAGTTTGTCATTTTCAGGTAAATGTATTTAATGTCTTTTTCATCTCTGTTTTTTCCCTTCTGGGGAAAAAAAAAAAAATCCACTTGATTCAGCAAAGATCTTAACCAAAAGTGAATAAATATATTCTATTACAGAGTACATTGTCCAAATTAGACCAAGCCACTTACTGGTCTCAATGGCATCACTGTCTAAATTCTTTCTGCAGATGCAGGCCCTGTTCTGAAGGGCACAAAGACAGCTTCTCATGGACAATGTTACCAGAAATTCAGTGGGCAGGAAGAGGGAATCCTATTGCAAGGATGAATCCACTCCTCTGCACACACCCACTGGGATTTTCATGTCCACAGCTTCTTGCAGTAAACATTCCTTCCCCAAAGTGATGCCCTCCCCCAAAACAAAGGCAAAAAAATAAGTTAATGAGTGTAAGCACAGGGCTGGAAATGAGGCATCTTTCCTTGCATTACATATTAAAATGAGCAGTTAAAATGATGAGAGTTTGATACCACCTAGCAATGGAAACAACCAAGGTAATTACACACATTTTATGACTATTGACAATTTTTTTCAGTGTTGTGCAGGAAAAATTCCTGTTACCTAAATGGTGACTTTCAACTAAGAAAGTAAGTGAAAAAATGATGCTGCTAAATTATGATCAATGTCATAACCACCAACCAATACCAATAACATCAGTGCTAGTATTCCCAGAAAAAACATAATGCCTGTCCCATGCTTGGTTTTGTTATGTTAGGGTATTTTTAGGGATCTGTCCTAACTACTTGGCTATTTTTTTTTGCTTGTTGGGGAAAACAACACTCATAAGATTTCAGTAGCAAAACAGCATAATGAAGAAGGAGGCAAATGGAAATTGGTACTTCTGCTTATTTGCAATTATTGTATAAAGCATCCATTACACTTTGTACGAGGGTGTGGGAGTTTTGCTCCTGCTGTAAATTTTTGTCATAATGGCAGTCGGCTTGCAAGGAGTACATTGGGAATTCAGAGCTCTGTGAAACATTGTTATTTATTTCTGCACCCCCAAAAATGGTCGTTAGGAATCGCTGATACTAAATGACAACATTATCACTATTTATCAGCTTTCTGTTTGGATCCAAAAAGGAGCAAGAAAGGAACAGGGTAGATGGAACTCAGCACAGTACAAATGCAAAGTGATAAGAGAATACATTTTATGAATCAAATATTACATTCCTGTAGGTCAAATCCCAGGTAAATACAGAAGTAACAGTGGGGAAAAAAGCAATCTATTGAAAACTACTCCAGGTTTACACAGGACTGATTCAATCTCACACCAACAACTGTGTGTTTGACAGTTTATCTGACACCACCACCCACCAGCAGCTTGGCGTGCTGTCAAAACAAACAGGGCAGCATACAACAGAAGTTGTGCTGCCAGGATGGAAAGCAAGGAAAATCTGCATCTCCTCATTATTCAGTCTTTCACTCAGAGCCCAAAGCCAAGGCGTAGGTAGCTCGAGGGGTAAGGCTGTCAGTCACACACTGTGGAGCTGGGGATGCCAACACAGAGTGCTTTTCCACAGAGAGAAAAACAACAAAAAAAAAGGTCTCAATAATATATCATATGTTTTATTTCTATATAAAGACTAATCACTACTATTTTTACATCCCAGCTTTTCCTACAGTTTGTGGCCCTTGGACTCCTCTGTAAGTACAGCAGAAAACAGAGCTGAGATTTCCCAGGCACATGGCTGGGAAATCTCAGCTTTGATTCTGTAGAACCACACAATCTCCTTGTTTCTAGATAAGAATAAACATCTTTTTCTGTTATAAATAAAAATAAATAAGAACCATCCATGTCAGCGAATTATAGTCTTAAGTGTAAGATTCAATTACGTCTGTTTTTCCCTTGTGTTTTGGACTTGTAACACAATGTGCTGAAATTTCTTCCAAAAGATATTTGCATACAAGATTTTTTGGACTTCATTGCTTCTGGACATACTTCTCCATATCTGCTGCCTCTCTGGTTTGCATTATGTAGACAAACATTATTAATTCTCCATGCAATCTTTTGATAAACTTGGCTTCCACATGGGGTGAGGCTGGCGCATGAATATACTCCCATGAAAAAAGTTAAGGTATTTTGCTTAATTCCTTTTTTTTTTTCCCTTCCCAAATTTGGAACTATTTAAGCTTGAATTTTCAGGGAGTGCTTTTCAGGGTGTGGTCTTTTGTGATTCTTTTCTGCTGGAAAATCTTGGTCAAAATCAATGGTTTATTTCTAAATGTCTGGGGAAAACATATTCTTTGATTTTGAAAAACATGCTGTTTTTTAATTCCTACTTTGGAAGTTGCAGCAGCAACTTGAAATTTGGCAGGGAAGTAACCTTGGAGTCAACATGGCACATTTTGTTATCCATGTGAAAATACACCCCAATAAGGTCAATTACAAAGTTTTGAGAAATTACAGGTCACAAAAGTCATTTTTCAGAACTGACAAGCTGAAATATCTGAGTTTTTTGTCAAAACTCTCTGAGCACTTAATGCTGTCCAGTTGTTAATGAGCAGTGCCTAAGGAGTAACTGAGCATCCAGGACCTTCTTACAACATTTTGTGCCATCAGCTTGCCAGCTTTCAATAAACATATAATCAAGTAAAATCAATCAAGTCAAAATCAATCCAAAACAAGACTCTTCAGTTTAGTAGAAAACGCTATGAATAGAAAATGGGAGCAATATTCTAGCCATATAAATAAAAACTTCTCTGGGAATGGGGAAAGTCTAACTTCAGACACCAGTTTATTTAATATGTTTGGGTATAAAATGCTGTAATAAGTATTAACTGTATTACAGGGAACATTATCAATTAAGAATGACACAAATGTGTGTCTGGGGCTTTTACTGGCCACAATCCACATTTTTAACATGCAAGCCCAAGTGGAAAGAGGAATCTATCCCAAACTCTGCAGGTCCCTCTCTGTAGGGGTCCAAAGGCGCTTGCTGATGCAGCCTGGACAGTTGGAGTGGGATTCCAAGGGGTACAGCAGGAAAACCTCAGAAGTAGAAGCCACCCAAGCAGAGATTTCTTCCAAAAGCTTTTTCTTCCAAGTGCATTCTTTGCAGAAGCTCCCTGCACCCCTAGACTGCAGCTCCCTACAGGCAGAGTGGATTCTGTGTCCCTGGAATGACCACGCCGTGGTGTGCATGCAGAGGCCAGGAGGATGGATGAGTAGAACATGTTAGGCAGGACCATGCTTTGCTTTGAGGAATAGACAACTCCAGAGCTGCCTGTCAGGATTTCAGCTTCATTTCACAAATACTGGACGAATATTTTTAAAAGCCACAGCATCACTGCTGGGAAGTTCACACCTTGCTTATACCTCCTACAGATTCCATATATTTCTAGTAAAGAACTAGTTTATCCCAGAGTTCCCTGTCCTTTCCTGCAAGCACCAGGTAGTGAGTATTTAAAATACAGTAGGAGAGGAGACAAAAATCTTACCAGATGAGTCAACTGCAAATTCAATTTCAGAGACACAAACAGCAAGTCAAGACTGGAGTCAGAGAGATGTTGAGGGGAAATCCTGTCCATACTGCAGCATGATTTACTATGTATTCCACCAGAAACAGAACTCTAGATACAGATTTTTTTTTATTATTATTATTATTATTTTTTTTAAACCAGAAAGCAGCACTGTCTAGCCTCTTGCAGAACTGAGGTGTAGGCATATTGGTACAGGAATGTTAGCGACAGAGAAGCTGTGAGAAAAGCAAAACCAACCAGAGGCTGATCAGAGTTTAAACTCCAGCTATTAATAGCAGTGTAGAGTAAAGGTGGATTAATTATTAAATAAGGCATTTATTGTCAATTTTTCAATGGCTGTTTCCTTAAAATTATTCCTGTTCTAATTCATAACAGGCAAATACCAATTTCTATGCCATTTGCATGGGGTTTCCATTGGCATGAAAAATGTTCCTGTACCCCAGAAGCGCTGTGACATGTTTGTCTTCCTCACACCGCTGACAAATTTTCAGGGACTGTGAATGCAGTAAAATTTTCTCCTTGGCTCCATTCCAACCCCCACACCACGTTTTGGTCCCAGGCGTAGGTGTTACAAAATAACTCAGAGTTTTTGTACTAGTGAGGCAAGATACCACACAGAAATGCTCAAAGCATTTTCCGAAACATTGCAACAGGTTGGGGACCTGAGGAAGGAGGCACCCTGACGGGAACAAGCGCTTCTCAGGGCTCTAAAAGCCATTCTAAGAGGATGTCACCATCAGCTGCACACAGAATGGGTGGTAATTCCCTAAGGACACTGTGTTCATTACAGGAACCCTAAGGATGAAGACCAAATGTCTCATGCTAGCAGGAAAATTACCAGGCATCTGGTAAAACTAAAAAGCAAGGAAATCTAGGTCCACACTCTTCCTTTCCTTTTAGTGATGCTACAGATTATTTGCATATTTACAAATAATTATTTAAGCAATTACTGTTCTTTTAGTAAATGAAATAATGTAATTATGTAAACCATTTGCTGTTTTACGCATTAATTCACTGCAGATTACACCAAAGGAAAGCCTCTGACTCCTTGTCAATACTAATAAAACCCAACTTCACCCACACCAATAATGGCTGTGGTATCATTCAAATCACAGTCACAAAACTCACCTTTTCTGAATTATTAGTGAAGTAAGGACTGCCTGAGAACTGAGACCTGGCCAAGGCTGCCAAACCAAAATTGACCTGAGGGACAACCTAAACACTCATTTTCTCCAACACAGCAACATTCTCATCGTTGGTAACATAAAAATAATTAATTAACGAGGTTTTTTTAAGCATAAGGATGAGGGGCCCTGATGCAATTGCTGGTGTCAGAGTAGATCTGAAGAGTATTTGCGGAAGTGTTGCCCGGTGAAGGGTGACGAGTCCGTGGCACCTGGGGAATCGGGCTGCCTCTAGAACAGCTCTTCTCACAGCTCTTCTCACAGCAACAAAACCTAACCTAGAGATACCCCCAGATGTTTCCTCTGCAGCATTTACCCAAACAAAACAACTGCCACCGCTGCATGGGCAACCTAAAGCACCACGTCGAAACACCATCTTTGTGGGGATGCACCAGTCGCAGCCCGTATCCCGTATCCCGTATCCCGTATCCCGCACCTTGTC
>VYXD01003802.1:326458-345481 GCA_013397195.1 Hylia prasina
GCTCGGACAGCGCCGTCCCGCCCGCCCCGGCCCCGCCCCTGGGCGTGGTCCCACTGACCCGCCACCAATGGGCGCTGTCCGGGGGCGGGGACTCAACTGGCCACGCCCTACCCGCTGCTCGCTGTGCTGCCCGACGGGGCGGGGGACGCTCGGAACCGCCGGGAGCACCGGGAGCACCGGGAATGCCGCATCCCGGGGCGCGCATCGCCACCGGCTCCGTGCCGCACCACGCCAGGGGGATGGAGGCAGGCGGGCGGCAGCGTGGCCGGTGCAGGATGCAGCGCATGAACCAGCCAGCGCTCGCTTAACCCTGTGCCTGTCATCCGCAGCCACTGCGGGGGAAGAGAAGATCCATCGAGCCAGAGGTTATAACAGCAAGCCTCACCTACTACCAGAATCAAGTTGTACTTGATCCATGAGCCAGGGAACAAAGGGTTAACCTTACCACGAACGTACCTTCCCAAAGACAGTGCCTGAAATAATAATTGGTTGTCAAAATTCTGTTTGTACTTAGTTACTGTTACTGCTCTGGAATACATGATGGTTGTGATATTCCTGGCCATGCGTTTTACAGCTCATACAGGTTTTATTGCCCAATTATAAATGTCATCTCTGTGGAGTGGAAAAAATAGAGATCCCATCCATCCCCTTCCAATTAAGCACAGGAGACCTTTACACAGTTACAGGAAATCCAAACACTGTTTCATGTTAAATACTGGTGTTAGTTCTGAGAGTTGCCCAATTCTGCAATCATATTCCATGCCTGGGTATGACCAATGAATCCGATGAGACTGCAATACCTTTTGGCTGGTGTTCTTGGGAATGAATAGTTTTTCTTTTCTATAGGGAAAATATAGGACCTTTGTTTTTTTGTTAATTGTGCCAAATGGGTGAGATTCACCTCTTGGGTGAACCCCAAGAAGGCTAGAAAAATGATTGGAGCACCTCTTCTGTGAGGAACATCTGAAAGAGCTGTGATTGCTCCACCTGGAGAAGAGAAGCCTCTGGAGAGACCTTATTGAGGCTTTTCAGTGCTTAAAAGGGAACTATGAGAAAGATGAGGAGAGATATTTTGCAGGGCCTTTTACGATAAGACAAAGAATAACAGGTTTAGACTAAAAGAGCTGATTTAGGTTTGGTGTAAAGAAGAATTTTTCACAATGAGGGTGGTGAAACACTCAGGTTGCTCAGAGAGGAAATGGATGACAGATCCATGGAAATACTCAAGTCCAGGTTGCTCCCAGCAATGTGATCTCACTGGAAATGTCCCTGCTTGTTGCAGGGTGAGTGGCCTGCCTGAGCTTGAAAGGTCCCTTCCAACCCAAACCATTCTGTGATTCTGTAACAGCAGTGACTGAATGCAGAAACGTCGAAATCACTAAGCAACGGTGTGGGAGACAGAATAATGGATCTTCTTCACCAATAAGAACAGGTACTTTACAAAGTGCGGAGCTCAGTACCTGTGCTGCAATATCTGCAGACACAGAAGTGCCAGACACTGCAGCAAGGCAGAACAACAGATCCCTGCTGCTCTGGGAGATCATCAGCTGACACAAGAGCTCATTATCACTGCGGTTTCTGCTGCTCCATGTCGGGGTAAAGGGAGCGCAACTGGAACAGACCAAAGCTGTGAGAGTGGTATGGATTCTGAAACAGAAAACGAATGTACCAACACCCCCTTTGTGCAAAACCTCTCTGTTTCTCGAGGGAGATAGGACACCCACTCCCACAGCTCTGCTGGCCTCAGTGGGCAGGTCACAGGGAATCTGACAAATAAAAAGCTCCACCCAGGGGATCCTCCCTCATAATTTAGAAGCCAAGTTTGGCGGAAAGCAACAAAAACATCCTTTGTGATAACAGCAGGAAACTTGTGTGCTTCTAGATAACTTGCTGATAGGTAAGCTTGCCAACAAATCTCCAGTGCTAACAGGAGACGTAAGAGTCTTGTTAAAGGGCAGTGGAGACTGAAGTGGTTCTACCTAGACCAGTTCCAATGATGAGGGATGCTATCCAAGTGTGAATTACGCAAGTTGTTGGCTCAACCATTGTAGCAAAGACTGAAAAAATTCCTGAGGGGTTACCAAGGGTTACCTCAGGCTTTGAGAGATTCCAGAGCCTGTCTGAGCAACGCCTGTCAGAGCTGTGTGACTGCTTAGTCCTTGGCATCAATAAGAGCACTCAGAATAATTCTCTCTCAGCTCAGACCTGCAGACATCTAGGATTTGGGGGAAAAAAAACAACAACAACAACAACAACAAAAACAAACCCGGTGCCAAGGCTTGAGAACAATAGGATAAACCCAATAGACTTGCTAAAAATGCAAGAAATAGGGAAGGAAGAAGTTGATGTATCATATTGAGAGTGATCCTCCTCTTCTAAATGCAAAGACCACATTTTTAAAAAAAGATTTGAAATGTGTCAGAAATGAACAGAAAATAAAGGGATGCCAAACCTTACATTAAAGGAAATTCCAAGCAGATAAAATTTTATTTGGAAATCAATCAATTGTCGCTCAGAAAAGAGAGTTGATTAAGAAGGAAATACTCACCCATGGGCCCTGTTTGTTATGCAGTATAAAAAACAAGGGAACAGCACTGAAGGATGAATAGAGGAAGCTTCTGTTGCTGAATCCATTTCCTAGCAATCTCTCTAGTGGATTTATGTCTGCCTCAGTGATTGATTTGTAGCAATAATTTGCTGAGCCTGCAGAATGTGCATGATCATAAATGTGAAGGTGTAGAAAGTCACAGACATAGACTTTCAAATATGCCAGGGAAAAAACCACTGAAAGTTGCTGAGAAATACAGTGGAATATCAAGAACAAAGCTTTCACTTGAGATCATATCTGTGTCAGCAGCAACAAAAATTGTTGGGTAGCCTCAGGAATGGGCAAAAATAGATCAATTTGTTATTCAAAGAACATGAAGAAAAGTATCCAGAATTAAGTGGCATCACCAAGTCCTTTATTGTACTACCAGTTTTGCTTTCAGTTTTGCTAGCTACTGATGTGAGGAAGTCAAACTTTTCAGGTCATGCCATCAAAAGTCACAGTTAAGTGTTATTTTGTGTCTGCTCAATACCCCAAATGATGAGTAAAATCAGTCATAATTGTTATGAAAGACAGATATTTTGCATTCCTTCCTGGTTTCAATGTTACTTATCTTGCCAATGCATCCAAAAATTTGAACACAAACATGGGGAAACTCTCTAGCATTAAAATAAATTGTTTTTTTTAAAAATAAAATATATTATCTGTTGAACATATATGTGTATAGAACAGGATTTTTAGTTATTTATTTCTTTTATGAGTGTATTTTGAAAGGTAAATAGAACCTAAGTGCTGTAGGCAAAGAATGCATTATTCCTAGAAGACTGATTGTCATTATCAAGGTCATAATTACCACCACTTAGCCACCTCTAAAGTCATGTAATTCTTGTATCTTAATGATAGCAACAGAGCTCCTTTAAAATACCCTAGAACCTTTCATCTTCAGTGTAACTGTCAGCTGAAATTTTTGCCATTAACTCATCATCTGTGTTGATTAGCTCTCTACTCTGCATGCACAAAGATGAGCCATCCAGGCAGCACCAGAGCCTTTTGCAAAGCCTAAATCACAGAAATTTGCATTCGCACACATTTTAATTCTGGTAATTATAGGGTTAGAAGTGTGAGTTGCATCAAGCTGAAATGTGAAAAAAAGTGGAAAATAAACTCTCCCAGACATCGGACTCAGTGGTTCTGTTGGGAGTCCTTTTGTGGGGCAACAGGGCACGTGGTGTGGAGCAAGTTCAGAACCCAGCTGTAGGTGATACTGTGTTTTCTAAGAACAGTTTTCTACTGTGGAACAGTACCTTAGACTATCTTAGGCTAAACTTAGGGTCAACGGGTAATTTATACAGCTAATGATGTTTATAGATGGTGGTTTTATTCCCCTTCTCCTCTCCCTGTCCGAGGTCTTTATCAGTAACGGAGATCATAAAATACCATGTGGCACATGGTATTTGGGCAATGTTGCACACCATAATAGGGGGAAAAAAAAAGTTCTATAAAGTGTTCCAGGCTTTGGAGTATTTTCCTCTGAAACAAATTCCAGACAAGCAATGTCAGATCATTGTCTTCAAGGGTAACGTGCAAGAGGAAGAGAAAATGTGTATTCACTAACAGCAAGGAAGGGGTAACCCAGCCTCCTGCCCAATGAAGATCCAGGGCTTGTGTAATTTGAATGCACTGAAGGATGGAAAAACCATAAGCTCTGTGGGCTTCATGGTCTGACCATCCTCAGAGTGAATCTTTTTTTCCTTATATTGAGTTGGCATTGCCTGTGGCTCCAAGTTGTGCTTTTTGCCTCTGTTCCATCACAGGGAGCTCAGGGTACTTTTGTGTTTTGGAACTTCTCCTGTTGTAGGCATTTCAAGAAGTATTAAAAACATGACTAACAGAGTAGGTCTTGAAAGTAAAACATCATGATACCATGCCCTCAGTGAGTCCCTCAGGGAATACTCCTGCAATCCCTTCACCTCTCTCTTGTCCCCCAAATACAGATTTTTCTAGCTCCACTGGAATGGTCCCAGCTGGGGATTCACAAACACAGTGTTCAACATGTTGGCAAGAATTGGTTAGAATCAAATTGGTAAACTATGGATGGCATTGTTGAGTATGAATCTTAATTTTTATAGACTAGGATGTAAATTCTTGGTTTTTCAAGATAATTTTCTTCCTTAGATGTGTATTCAAAACCATCTGAAAACCATCACCAGCCTGATGCTGCAGAACAGTCTTCACTGGTATGAAAAATGGGTTTGTACAAAAAAATGGCTGTAGTATATTTATTCATCAGTGGTCATTTTTATTGGTGTGTTTTCAACAGTCCTAGTGATCTCATGATTCCTGACCAGCTCTTTTTCAGGCACTGTGCTGAACTCTAATCAAGGAATAAGCACCTTGAAGCAAATTATCATCACTCAGGGCTATTAGCATTTGCTTAGTTCATTTTGCCTTATAATCAAAACCAGGAATCTTCTGATACACAAACACAGACAACAAAAATTCACTGTCCACCCTTTCCTTGACCTGTGTTTCCCTCTCACTCACAGAGCATCCCACAAACATCCTGGTGCAGTGCCTGTCCTGAGTGCAAGACAGTGGCAGTGGGACATGCAAGGGGATGAGTGAGGTGCTCTGAGTCAGCCCCCAGCACTGGCAGAGCTCCTGCCCTTCAGTGCCTGATTGATGCAGGACCTCCTTATCCACTCTCCATCCCCTACACAGCTCCAAGGCTCACAGTTCCTCCACAGCTCTGGATGCAGAAGGCACCCTTATGTGACTGCACAGCATTTGAGGAGCTGGAAACTTTAAGCAGAGGTATAAATATTGAAAGGGGGGTGCCATGAAGACAGATCCAGGCTCTTCTTGGTGGTGCCAAGGGCAGGAGGCAATGGAGAAATGAAAGAAGTTCCACTGGAACATGAGGAAGAATTTCTTTCCTGTTCAGAGACCAAGCACTGGAACTGATTGTCCAGAGAGGGGGTGGAGTCTCCCTCACTGGAGATATTTCAGACACATCTGGACACAATCCTATGCTGTGTGCTCTGGGACGTCCCTTCTTGAGAGAGATGGGACCAGATGATCCACTGTGGTCTCTTCCAGCCTGACCCATCCTGTGATTCTGCAGTGGAGAAAACACACAACTGCATCTCAGGAGTTTTCTTAAAGCCATGAAGAAAAGGTTAACTACTATGGCTTCAGTACCCCTAGATAAATCCACTAGAATACATTTAAAACATTAATTCAAATTTCAAAGTGCTCCTCTACAGCTGGGAACAGAAAAAACAAAACACAAGCTTGAGATTTGCTCCCACAAGAGCAGTGCCCTCAGCTACACGAGTGAAACTTTCTGTTCCCCCAGAAAAACCTGTTAGGTACTCACTGGATGAAATTTCACTACTTCAAGCCAAAAGATATTTTGGTTCTACAGAAATGTGGAATAAAATTTTAAGTTCTTTTTTAGCCACAAAAGAATTAAGTAAATGTTTTCTTTCTTTGATAGGATAGCATCAATAATCTAATTCTGCAAAATATTTCCAACTCTTTATTTCTTTGTGCAATGCAACAGAATCAGGCATGTGAGGTACAAAAATTCAGAAGACAGTTTGAGAAGGAGACTGAATTACCTCATTGAAATTTTTAAAGTAACTTCTCTGCATGGTTGTGCAGTCTGACTAAAACAGTTACTGATCTTTTAACAGCATCAGACACTCCTGTTTGTGTGTCTCAGAATTGTCAATTAATTTTTAATGAAGAAGATGTTTCAGTTTTCTTCAAAATTTGACCTGGCAGACTTCATCACTGGGTGAAATTCTGCACAACTGTCCAGGTACCAGAAGNATTTTCTTCAAAATTTGACGTACTGATGAGCATTAGGCAGACTTCCTCACTGGGTGAAATACAGCACAACTGTCCAGGTACCAGAAGCCAGATATGCCCTGACAGGTCTCACACAGGGAAGTGGTTCTTTGGTCCAGAGTGAGGAGAGTTTTCTTCCTGGTGTTAGAAGACACGAACACAATGCTCCAGGAAGCAGCAGTTGAAGTGCATTAAACCCTTTTTTTTTTTTCTCCAGACTCAACCTTCCCCCACACACAGCCTCTCTGAAAGAAAACAATGATTTTTAGATGTCTGTGCAATTTCATAGCTAGTCAAGTTCCATTTCAGTGGCAACAACATATTTCAGACTACCTCTTGAAAGATATCTTCTGAAGGCAAAATGATCACAAAATATAATTTGTGCCTTTAAAAATGTACAATCCCTCTGTGTGGGAGTAGGCTTTTTTCAGAAGATGTGAAAGAAACATAGCTGCAGATACATCTCCTGCTAACAAAATAAATAGAGGTAATTCAAGTTTAAGTTAGCATGTGTGACTAAAAAAAATTATGCTGGTAACTCATTTTTAATCTCTTTAGCTCTCTATTTTTTGTCTTTAATTACGTGCATTAGTTCAAGCGCCAGTGTCAAGACAGACATGAAGTCTTGCCCTTTCTCTTGAATTTATCTTCATGACTCATTTGTCTTCAAAAGGAGTTTATTGTAATAACCACAATTACTGGCTGCAGTAATAAGGATTTAAAAAATATGTATATGTCTGTATTTGCTTTCAAGTTAAAGAAGCCCTGAAATGTTTTCAACAAGCTTAAATCAAATAAATCCTTCAGGAACTTTTGTTTGACTGACACTTTCAGCTCCAGTATAACCTCCAATATGAAGTCAGTAGGGGAGACCCTGCAAGGGAGGTCTAGAAGAAGGGCTCCAGGCACTCCTCAAACCTCTGGAACTCTTTCATCTCACCTTGATGGGGGGAAGACTTTGCTGGGCAGAACACGTGGTGCTTTCAATGCTTCCAAACAGCCGCCAGCAGATGTCTGCAAGATTTTTGTCCAAAAGTAAATGATACATAATAATGTAAAGACCCCAAGAAGAGGAACAGGTGACAGCAAGGAGCAGCCATGGCAGAGCTGCTCGAGCTCTGGAAATTGGGAGAAATTTCTGTGTCATCTCTCCTGGACTCAGCCCCTCAGCAGGGCGTGGGTTTAATTCAGCCTGCATGTTTCAGATCTCTGAGAGTCACTGCGTGCCAGACTTGCCTTCTGGTCTTTCTGAGGGCATGTTAAATTGACTTAATTCCATTCTTAGTTTACCAGTTGATTTGCCAAGTCTCCCTTTTCAGGTTTTAGACCTGCTATGAATGCAAGCACCCTCTGACCTTTGGAGGGGAAGGGTCAGTGTTGCACAATGTGTGACCCAGCCAGTGAATGGGACTTCATGTGAAGACCTGAACTTTGCTCATGTTGTTTAAAGCACTTTAAGCAGATTTATACAATGCAGTATCATTGCTGCTATCAAGTTTTCTCCATGCCCTTCACCACCATCCTAATATCAGATTTTTTTTTATGCATCAGGTTTTAAAGTGAACTTTCAGTGGTATTAACTAACTTACCTTTAATTACCAGCTCCATAAAAGACTGGCTTGTATATAGCTCATGGATTGCTGGTATCATTTGAGGTTAGATCAAAGCTTGTATCAGAGATAACAACAATCTGAACATAATACTACCTTTGGAGAACAAGGATTGTTTATGGATCACAAAGCCTGGCTGCAGCTTGAACAGGATTTTAGAAGCAGGACTGCCATTGTAGGCGTATGGGGAGAAGAGTGGAGATCATTAGTGTAGACATCAAAATAGCGAAGAAGATTTGGTCTGGGAGAGCGAAAAAGCCTGGTAGAAACATCAGCAGGAATAAATAATCCACTTACAGCCATCAAACTCCAGACAATAACAACAACAACAAAAAAGAACCATCAAAAAGCTTTGCTATAACTAGATCAGAGAAATTCGTCATTCCCTCTCACTGTCTATCAGGTAAAACAGCATTGGGAATCTACAGAAAGCATCCAAAAAGAAATAAAGGTTGTTCTCCACTGCAAATCCTGTGCAGGACTCAGTGAACTGGAGCCATGAACACAGTTTCATCTCTCTCCTAGATAATTGACTGCTTCACTGAACACCCAGAACCCTCAGCACTCCTCCTGAGAAGCAAATCTAGTGCAGGGGTGTGGGGGGTGAGCAACCCTTTCTGCCAGCCCTCTCCCTGCAGCAGCCCCAGCCCTAAGTTCCACCAGGTAGAAATCAGTCACATGGACACAATTCACTACCTCTGTCAGGTAGATGAGCTGAGAGGGACAGAATAGTCATTTCCAAGGTGCCCTTTCTTTTCTTTAAAGTCCTTCACTGGATATTACCCTGTAGATGCAGGACATTTTCTAGTGTGACCCAAGGAAACACACTCTTGTAATAAATAAATAGTGTTAATTGCCTGTTTTTCTTTTTACGAAACCAAACAGAGGATGTTTTGTAAAACAAAAGTTTTACAAAACCAAACAGATGATCTCAGATCCCAACATTGTGCTCATTCCTAAAACTGACTTAGAGGGAAGTGCATCCTTTTTCCTCACACAATCACTCAAATTTGGTTGATTAATTATTAGTAATTGGCCAGAGCAATGAATTAGCAGATTTTCTAATTAGGAACTGTAAACAAGTTAGCTAAAGTTAAATTAATGAGAAGTGTTAGTAACTTTATTGACCTCTGGTGTAACTGCTCTGTCTCAGCCATATTTATGATAGTGACTACTGCTTATCTGGTGATATCAAACATTCTCTAAAATAACATTGATTACTTTTGCTTCATGCAACTTAGTAACATACAAAACTTTTTGTCTGCTTCAGAGAAAAAATGTCTTAATCTGGATCTCCATTTAAAAACCCCCTCAGACCAAAAATAATCTCTGATCGTCTGTCGTTTCCTCTAAAAGGAAAACAACTGAGTGCACCCTTTGATGAAATCCATCAACACCACCTTACACAGTTTCTCAGAGCTCTGTTTAGCAGTAGTCACCACCAGCTTCCACAAAAAAAAAGATTCACTCCATCCCAGAAGGGAAATGGAAATCCCTGCCTACACGTACTTTCTTGATTAATAAATGTGGATGCAGCATTCATCTGCAGATGGCACGGGGTGAGTCTGCAGGGCCTCGCAGGGTTCTCCACAATATGAGCAGAGCAAAGCAATCAAAGTTCAATTTGTGGTGCCAGGGCAGCAGGGAGGGAGGACACGAATCAGGAGAGCTGCTCTCAGACTGAGCTGCCTGCTCCTTGCCTCGGTGATCTATCTCCAGCCAAAATCCCCAGCACAGATGTGAGGTTTGCAGCAGAGGGAGGCAGCTGCATTTGTGCTCTGCCTTTGGCACACACTCCAGGACAGGGCTGCACTTCTGGTGCCAGCACAGGTGCCCAGACAGGGTGACAAAGTCCTTGCTGTCACCAGCTCTTGTTCCTCCACAGAGCTGGGAGCGTGGGAAGCAGCAGCAGGCAGGTTTGCAGCTACCTTGTGCTCCTGAGTAATTAGAAAAATCATTGTCTGTTGTCTCTCCTCTGAATGAGTAATTTTGAACACAGGGCAATCGGTGCAATTTTCCCAATTTCTTTGAGATATTTCTGAAGGAACTGTAAAAGTGGTCTTCAATCTTGTGAGCAGTGTTATGAACCACAGGTGTCATTATGAGTTCAAACCTTACACCTGTGAGAAGGGGACTGAGGGGGAAAATCACACATGGGAGTGTACATTTACTTTGTTTTGACAGGACTGAAGCCAGCTGATGCCAGCCCGGACAGGCATGGCTCCATTAGCAGTGTCCACCAGGGCTGCCCTCCCCAGGAAAACCCTCTGCCCACCAGTCTGGTTAGCCAGTTGTCCTAGGGTGACTTTATGGTGCTTGTATCCCCAGCCATCTGTTCTATTTGTGTTGGATGTCGTGTTCTGTACTTTTTGACTGGTTCCAAGAGTGAAGGGGGGAAGGAAGAAGTGCAGAGTTTGTTTTCAAAAACTGCTCTGACCCCTCCGCATTCCGCTCCTGGACTGTGTTTGTCTGAGGCACGGACAGACAGTGGGACAGAGATCTCTTTGCTTTTAGTTAGTTTAGCTAGCTGAGGCAGAGAAGCTCCCTGGATTGTTTTTTTCTCTTTTTCTTGGAACTGTTTAAACCTGTCCTGGACTGAAAAACCCGGAGAGACATTGGGATCTCAGGCCTGCGGCCCAGCAGGGCCTTTTCCGGCACCGGAGGGACTGATGAGGGACTGAGCGAGCTGAGCTTCACCTGCCAGGACTTCCTGAGTTTGCCATCTCACCTCAGAACAACTAGAGGTTTTATTGTTTCATATTATTCATTGTTTATGCTTGTGGACACTTTGTTTGTTAAATAAATAGCTTTTTCCACTTTTCTCTAAGGAGATTTTTTCCTGGACCAGTTGGGGGAGGGGCTGTTTGGGTTTGCTTTTCCAGAGGGACCCCATTAGGAGGTTTCCTCCCAAATTTTCCCTAAACCAGGACACCAGTGTCACGGAGACAGCAGGGACAGGGGACAGCAGCCAGTCCAGGGTGACGTAATTTCTACCCCAGGGTTTGGGAGTGGAGGCATCTGGCTGAGGGGAGGGATTCACACCACCTCCTCTTGTATGTCTGCAGTGCGTTCAAAAGGGACTGGAAGAACACACTGTCTCCAAAAGCTGTTTTCTGCCCCTCCTGAGGAACCTTATGACTTCTCCACCTGCTGCAGAGTCTGGGGAACGCAGCACAGGCTTGAGTGTTCAGCCAAGGTGAAAGCACCATCAGCAAGAACTCTGACTGTGAATCTCACTTCATATTTTTCTGTACTCTAATTTCCCTTTCTGGACTTTTCCTCTTTTCTAGATGACAGAGCCACCTGAGACAAATTCCTGCAGCTTCCTCAGCCCCTAGCAACTGGGGGTGCTTGCCTTGT
This sequence comes from Hylia prasina, assembly GCA_013397195.1. Classification (NCBI taxonomy): domain Eukaryota; kingdom Metazoa; phylum Chordata; class Aves; order Passeriformes; family Sylviidae; genus Hylia; species Hylia prasina. The sequence continues at coordinate 337,832 of VYXD01003802.1, forward strand.
CTAACACAATGCCTCAGTGTAAAGATTATTTCTCTGTGTCAACTGCACAGTGCTTAACTAAGCAAATATCTTATTTGGTGCTCTTTGGATTTTGACTCCTGGCAGGTTTGAGTTTTACTATCTTGAATGTCATAAAGCTATCAGAAGGAACCTACAGCAATAAACAATTCATTGTGTTTGCTCTCCAGTGTGAAAGTACTTTCTGAACTGTGGGAGCCTCCTATGTGTGAGGTTTCATATCTGCCTGAACCTTTTACCTGCAGGACATTTTGTGTTTGCAGGTGTTGAAGTTTACACAGCGGTGAATCATGGAGCCCTTTGAAAGGAGAATTTTACCTCTTCTGAAATTTGAGTGGCTTTCAAATATATTTCTAAAGAAACAATACCCAGATATAATTTGTTTTTCCTGAGAAAACATTTATGTGGGGAGGGAATGACTACCAACAGGAGATTCCTGGAAAAAGAATGAATAAACAAAGGTACAATAAAGTATTATGTATACAATTCCTGTGTATTTGTGGGCTAAGAGGTGTATTAGTGTGAACCACTCGAGGAAAACTTTCTTATATGTTTTTTGTTTTTTCTATGCCTATTTAAAACCCCAGCTTGTGACACATGCTTGTTGTAATTTTAATAACTCCTCTTTTCTAGTGTATGTTTGCCATCTCCTCAGAGTCCTTGTATCTCTGAGGTGTGTTGATCATATCCAGATCTCTTAGTGACTAATCTGATGGGAAATAATCCCATTTAGTAAATATTCTTCTATCAGGACTGTGCTAGACCTTTTTATCTTATTTTCCACAAAAGGAAAATATCTATTCATGCGTTATGCCATGTAATTTAGATACTTATGGAGTGAAACATATTGATTATCTGCATGTTTGTTTGTTTGTTTGTTGTTTTCCCTCTTCTGGGAAAAAAGAAAGCTACAGTGCAGTAGCCAAGGGAAAGCAAAACAGGTTACAGGCAAGTGTGACAAAGTTGCTCCTTTCCAACAGAGCAGGTGACAACCCAAAGACTTCCAGGGTCCTCATCTCCAAGGCAGGAGAAAAAGCTGAATCTTCTGCTTGCATGGCTTTAGCCTCTTGTACATGAAAATACATTAGTAATTCATTTCTAAGACACCCATAACCAAAATCATGCCTTACTGTCAGGCCAAGTAAGGAGGGAGTGGCTCTGAGTACAATGCAGCTCTCCTGATTCATCTAATGAGAAGACATTTAAGTTGTCAGTACAGTTCAGGGGTGTATTTCACAGGCATAATTTATTCTACTTAAATGGCATTCAGAAGGAAATGTGTGGCAGTGGAAGGCAATATAAACACACACACACACACAAAAAAAACCCACAAAAAACAACAAACAAACAAAAAACTGAAAAAAAAATTGCTTTGGAAAAAACTGTAACTGGAAAGGAAATGACATGGACTGGATGAGTTCCTGCACAGCACACAGGGCTGCTGTCCCCAGGTTCACTGCAGAATGCAGAATGATGAAATGCACAAGCACAAGAGACAGGATCAGGGTTCCTATTTATATTTTTATGCACTTCAGTGCTTCTTTGGCAGAGCTGAGACTTGCAAAGGGAATTGTTGAGATCCCAAGAGGAAAATTTCCCATTCTACCACCTCCAAGACAGATGTGCTGACTGTATTTGTTCCCTCTGGGAAATTTCCTCCTGAGCCCATCACTAAGCCTGTCTAAATGAAAACAGATCATCTGGATTTTAGCTTAAGACATGTGGACAGCTCAGGTGATGATCCAGCTCTCATGCTTCTAGTTTGACCTGCATTTTGATGGTTGCCATCAACCTGCTAAAATTGCAGCACAAAATCTCACAGACATGAGTATGTGCAGTGAGCTCTTGACAGTGATAACTGCAGCCAAAATCTCCTTCTTGTTCCCAGATCCTTTAACAAAGGAACTGTGTGCATGTAATTTATTATTTTTTATTCACACACAAGTGTACACACATGAGCACACAGAATCCTTAAGGCTCAAGCACACCTCAGACTCTGCTCATCAGGAATTTAAACACAGTTTATATGTTAAGCTACTTCCACAGTCCATTACACCAGGAGCTGGCAAAGCCTTTAAAATTAAAATGGTAATTCAGAAAAGGAAAAGCCTATTAAAAATAAACCAATGCATTAACAAACAGAATATTTAGGTAGTTAACGAATGTGTTTTCTGACTATCTAGCAGCAATCCATTCCAGAAGGCAGCAGGTATCTTTAAGCACCTGTGAAAGAAAGAGAAAAAAAAGAGTGAGGATGTTTTCAGTTGCATAGGATTGTAGCTATGGTGATATAAATATAGAAAACCTCAAAGTCTTGGAATACCTGTTAAGCATCAACTGAATTTAATTTCCTAAAAGTAATTTCCAAATTGTATGATTTTTTTTATCAGTTGATGTACTTTTTTTAGTATAGTTAATGTAGCAGTTAGCTGAGCTTTTTTTTTTTCTTTTCTTTTCTTTCCATGAATAGCAGGTGGGTGCCTGCAACACCTACTGCAAAAGCAGGCAAGGAAGAAAAAAAAAAGTCTTCTCAAATGCTTCTGGTTTCTGAAGATTGCATAGGATGGGCAGGGTTAAAATCTAATTATGGACTTGGTTATTCCAAACTGCAATCCAAATGTTGCAGTGCCATAGGCCAGCATGGCTCCCTGTGCAGTTTGGCAAACACAGTTCATGGCACAGGGTTTGATCCTGTGAGAAGGACAGGACTGACTTGGGGACAGCAGCAGCTGCTGCAGAGGCAGAGGTGCAGCTCTGATGGGAGTGAATCCTGCTGGTGAATCCACTCAAACTGACACAAAGCCAGGCTTTATTACAATTTCAACCTTTGACACCCATAAAGGCCAGAGTTGTCCATCATTACTTTGCATTTTCATGCATTTCTGGCCACAGTCCATCTGATTAGAATGGGATATAAAGCTGAGATAAGCAGGGATGGCTCTTGTCACAAGAACCAGCATTCACTTATCCCCCCAGGAGGTGTAGCAGTTCCAAGCAGTGGGTTTGGTGAGGAGGAGGAGGATGGGGGGTGACCACCAGAGACACCTGATGCCTCAAAGGGACTCTGTATCCTCTTTACCTCTTTCTCATCATGCTCTGGGAGTGCTGTCAGGAGCATTTTTGACGCCCAGCTGGCTGTGTGTGTGACATTTTCCTTACCCAAATACTCCAGTCCATCTGACATTTTGTAACCCCTGGGAAGTGACCCCTGCATGGCTCAGCAGCCCCTCTCCAGCTGCCCAGCAGGGCAAGGCTGAAGCCATCTGCTGATGTTCATGCCTGATGACCAGGCAGGTGACAGAAGGGAACAACGTGGGCAGTGGTCACCCCCAAATCACGGGGTACACATGGTCTTTATCCTCACAGCTTCCAGGATTGGGGTGGCATATAGCCAAGCACCATCAGACAGGCCCTGTTTAAAAAAAAAAAAAAAAAATTACTTAAAACTGTTTGCAACAAAGGAGAACTGTAGAAAGAAAAGTAGTATTTGTGCTATTTCTTTTGCTGTGTTAGAGAGGTTACAGGTGCAGCTTCTTCTCTGTGGCTCTGGACAGCAGAAGCTCACTCCTTTAAAACCAGCACAGAAAAAGATTGCCATAAATCTTAAGGACCTGCAATCCAAACCTTTAAAGACAAAGTGTCAAAGTGTGGGATTTCTGGGGGAGGCAGAAGAATTGGCAGTTTTACATCTCAGTTTTATGGAAAATCCAACAGTTGTAGTAACTTTGAGAAAAGCACAGAAATTTTGGGCATGACTCTAGGAAAAGAAATCTTGGGCTTTTAGTGGTTGTTTTCTTTATTCTTGTTTCTCTACAGTCATGCTTGAGGCAGCTGGTACAAACCTACAGCATTTCCAGTAGTGTATTTATGATTTCTGGCCAAGCATAATGATTTATTTAAAAAAATGTATGGCACCCTCAGGAACAAGCTTCTGGAGACAAGATCCTTTATGCCAATTAGAAATACAGATCTCCTTCCACACCTACATACTGCTTGTACTAATACTCTCCTGTAATAAATTTTCTCCTGCTTTTTCTTTCCACACCAAAACACAGGCTGAGTGACATATGAAGTATTTGTACAATGTTTGCAAATAAGTTATGCAAAATCCAGTGTTGGCACTGTAAGGTGTGGTATAAATCAGGTGTTGCTTTCCTGACAGACAGCAGGTTGTCTCCCAGCAAGATCAGGCTGCCAGCCCCCCTGGATGCTGAATTTATCACTGTGCTCATTTATCTCCTTGTCCCTTACCTGCTCCTCTCTCAGTGCTGGGGGACAGGAGCCTGCCAGTGCCACCCTGCTGGGTTCCTCACTCCTCTGCCTGGGCACCACGATGGAGACCAGGATATGACACAGTCACGGAATGGCAGAATCACAGAACCACTGGGTTGGAAGAGACCTCCAAGACCATCGAGTCCAACCCATGCCTTAACACCTCAAATAAACAATGGCAACCAAATGCCACATCCCATCCTTTTTTTAAACACATCCAGGGATGGTGACTCCACCACCTCCCCAGGCAGGCCATTCCAGTACTTTATCAGCCTTTCTGTAAAAAACTTTCTCCTAATATCCAACCTATATTTCCCTGGCACAGCTTAAGACTGTGTGATAAAGGATGGGATGTGGCATTTGGTTGCCATTGTTTATTTGAGGTGTTAAGGCATGGGTTGGACTCGATGGTCTTGGAGGTCTCTTCCAACCCAGTGATTGCCCTTTCCATAAAAAACATTCTCCTAATATCCTATGTTTCTATATATATTCCTAATACCCTATCCTAGCCTATATTTTCCTTGGCACAGCTTAAGACTGTGTCCTCTCCTCTCTGCCTGGAGAAAGAGACCAATCCCACCTGGCTAAAATCACCTTTCAGGTCCTGTGCAAACAGGGCTGGGATAGAGGACAGGTCCACCTACACCCGTATTACCACATGAAGTGCTACTGCCATGAGTTTGACCCCACTCTGGTGTGGAACTCCTTTTCCCAAGCCTCATGAGCTCTGCACAGACCAGAGGAGGAAAGTCCCACAGCCATCAGCCTCTTCTCCTCTGGGTGCTCCAGTGTCCAGGACACAAGTGGTGGCTCAGGGACAGGAGAAGAGATGCTGGGGAAAATGAACCAGGGGTGGAGTTCCATGTCTGTTTCTGTTTGAATTCATCAAACACTGTGAGCCATAGGAGTGGAATCATCTTTCTGAGGCTGCTGATCTCATGGGCAGCACAGTGCACTGCTCGTCCTTTCCATAACTTGTTAATTGAAATGATGTTCAGCTCCTTCACTTCAGTGACGTTTGAGACATTTTGAAAACATGGCAATGAGCAGGAATGTGACAGATTGTTCTTAACCATGCCAGAAAGGGTGATATCTGTAAAGATTTAGCCTGGCTCATGATATTTCCCAAAGGAGTTTGCAATCTGTTTTATCTGGACAGAGAAAGGGAGCAGGATGTACCTATAGGTGTACCCCTATGAGAAAGAGAATTGCAGCTGAGAGAGCAGTGGCTTACATGTAGATATGCAGAGATAAAACTGTAAGCTGGCTAAGCTTAACCTAAAGAATTAACATCAGGGGCTGTAGGTGCTTCTTGTAACAGACCTCAAATAGTGGATTACAGATATTTCCCAGGCTAAGAATAATAACATTCCTGTGGTCCCAAACAGTTTCCTTGAATTCTTTCTCCTGCTTCCAAACACAAGTAAAAGACTTGGTGGTAATCCCCAGCTGCCAATTAAATGCAAAGAAGATATCTAGGCCTAAACTGTGACAATAGAGAGTCACAGAGTAACAGGCTGTCACTCCACTGTCTCTTTCTCTCCAGCTTCTGGTACTTGACTCCACATGTGGAGACAGATTTTTTAGCAGGGTCTGTTGTGATAGGACAAGAGAAAATGGTTTTAAACTAAAAGAGGGTAGATTAAGAAATTTCTTATGATGAGGGTGGGGAAACACTGGAACCAGTTGCCCAGAGAAGCGGTGGATCTCCCAACCCTGGAAACAGTCAAGGTCAGGTTGGACAGGGAACTGAGAAAGTTGATCTAATTAAAGACATCTCTTCTCACTGCAGGGGGTTGGACTAGATGGTCTGTAAAGATCCATTCCAACCCAAGCAATCCTGTGATCAAGCTGGACTGTGTGATTCTCCAGTTTGGTGGGTACTCAATCCCATCCTGGGGTTGCCCTGCTTGCCCAGGGATAGACAGGCAAAGTGGATGCCAGTTCTTTTATCACTGAATACCTCTGGAGAAGTAAAAGATGCCACTATTTTTCCAGGTCAGGTGCTTTCTTTTCAAAAGCAGTAAAACAAAAAGAAAACAAATGCACACTGGGAAAGTAAAGGATCAATGTTTTTTGTTGAACATTTCACTCTCTGAGGTACAAAATGGAAAGACAATATTTTAGATGATTTCTCCAGCCTCAGAGCTTGTCTGACTCTCCATCTTCGTTAACTAGAGCTTTCTAGTTTATTAAGCCTGTCTGCCATTTGCAGTGGACTTACACCCCCTCAGCAGGGGTAAGCAGCAGGATCCCTTCAGCATCCTCAGCAGCCTCCCCTTCCCACGCTGACAACTGCTCTTCCTCAAGATTCAGTGACTCCTCTGGCATCAGCACCTTTGGAACCTCCCCCTTCCTCTTCCCCCTATCACAACTTTTGTCAGGCTGATTTAGTGGGGGCTATTTCCTGACTAATTTTTGGGCAGTGTGTGTCTTCACAAACTGGATCAGGGATGGATTAGATCCTCCCCACCCCTCCCTCCTGAGTAGGCTGTGAGCAAGGAGGGCACTGCCCATTTAGGAGGGGGTGCCCTGGGCACTCTCCCCCTAAACCACGTGGGAAAGCCCCTCCAGGGAAAGCAGCTGAGCTGGGTCGGTCTGGGGTTGCCGCCTCCTGATGAGCAGGCTGTCACCCTGCTCCCTGCCACCTCTGACAGCCTGCCTGGAAAAGCCAAGGCATTTGCTTTCTTGATGGGCCACTTCCCAACTGTGAAAGATGTCCTTCAGCCCAGGACCAGACAGTTCTTCGTATAAAGAATGGGGCTTTATAATGAGACTTTTAAAATGCAATAAAGGCATCAGCATCTTCCTTGCTGCTTAGCTGGTGCCAGAAAAACAAAACTCCGGAGATGTACTGGATCTTTTAACAACTCTCCTGGACTTCAAGCTAAAATTAATATTTTAGACATTAACATTAACAGACATGATGTTTATTTCTTTGCTTCCTTTTTTTCCCTGCCCTCCAGTTAGACTAATATATTCCAACTCCCCAACTCAGCTCTTGCTCAAAGCCAAATCACATAAAAAGTATTGAAACCCAAAACTGCACCATCTCTTTTAAAAGATATCCCAGCTTCTAATGCCACAAGAGCTTCAGAAATATTTGTGTCTTTTGAAAGGTCTGATGATTTTTTCTCTCTTGGGTGGTCTCTAGGACCTTGTGCTTTCAAAGATTCTGCTGGACAACAATCTATAGAGACAGCAATGCTCCGGGGACTTTTCTTACTCCTGAGTTCCACCCATCCATGACCTACAGCACCCTGAAGCACAATATTCTCTCACAGGCTGGGTCTGACCAGCCTCCAATATCATTGACTCAGCCCCACTCTAAATTAATTGAGTAGTTAATTGGTTTAGATA
>VYXD01003806.1:0-16412 GCA_013397195.1 Hylia prasina
AACAAACAAACAAACCCCCCACCACCACTGTTTCTTCTCTTAAAAAAAGACAAGAGGCCGATGGGGAGTTCCAGATGAATGTACAGATCTGGGTACCTCAGGCACCACAAGCCTGTATTCCCTGTCAGGGGGGACACTCTAACAGCACCCACTGTCACCCCCTGAGGAGGGCTGGGGTGCTGTGTATCAGCATTTAACACTGCCTTCTAGCATTAGCATTTAATCAGTTTATGTAATGTGATGATTCTGAATGATAGTCACTAGACATGATGACTCAGGAGCTGTTTTTATTTAGAGAGCTCTTTGATAAAAAAATCTAATCCATATCCCTGTGTGCCATGAGCAGATGCCTCTTGAACATTCTCAAGATGGTGACTCCACCACCTCTCTGTGAATATATTTCAATGCCTAACTACTCTTTCAGTGATTTCTTTTCCTAATATCTAACATGAACCTCACCTGGTGCAAAGGCCATTTCCACCCTTTCACTTGAGACAGGGCAGAAGAGGACACTACCCCCACCTCACTGCCACCTCCTTCCATGCAGAGAGCCATGAGGTCCCCCCTGAGCATCCTCTTCTCCAAACTAAAGAACCCCACCTCCCTCATAAGACTTGTTTTCGCCTCTGTCAGCCACGGATTTGTTGTCACTGCACATAGCAGATTTTTAGGATCTTCAGGACATGCTGCCTAACCTCTGATTGTTTCTCTAAGATGGTGCAAAACTCTCATATCTGTCACATCTGTGAGCCCTGTGAAAAACACTCAGATACCAATGTACAATGAAATTAGTGTTTCACTAGAGTTGTTTTGCACTAGAATGTATGAGTATTTCATGGAAATAAAGATTAGAGGCACCAAATTGTGCCACCCCCAGTAAAGCTAGGATTCTGAAGCCATAGATCAAACTATCTTTTTCCTCATATTTGCTTAATCTATTACAGCATTGGACTTCTTGGAGATCATCTCTTGTTTTTGTCTCCTGCTTCTGTTGTCTTTTAACAATCTTTCTCACTGTTGGTGCACCTCATAGATCAAGATGGAGTGTCTCAAAATTAGGTAATGAAACTGAAGTATAAGTATGTTTTCAGAAAAAAAGGTACAATATATACCTACATACTGAATTAACCCAGGTAGCAATTTGTCCTCAGACCAACATGGACTGTCCTTAAGGACAAAAGCAAGTCACAAAGGTGCCAAACTGATTCCCATCCATTCCCTTCCAGAAGGTTCCATTCATAAACAGGCAATTTGAGTGAAAGAAGGGTTTTTCATCTGGTGAGTTGCATGGAGTGCCACAGCAAACACATAAGGGCAGGCACAAGTGATGCCACAGGAGCCATCAGGCAATAGCAGCTCTGCACCACAAGTGAGAAAAATGATGCATGACAATTGCTAGGAGCTGAGGAAGAGCAATTTCATTTTTCTTAGGGGTAGTGCATTGCTGAAGTCCTCACGTGAGTTCCACTAGCCAGATTCTGGAAGTTTCTGACCTAGCAATCAGTGGACAACAGCTAAAGAGGCCAAATGTGAAACACATGGGTATATAACAAAGTGGAGATCAAATTTCTGAACCTTTTACTACAGTATCTAGATAAGCACCTAAAAAGTCACTGCTTCCTAGCAGTGGCAGGCTTTGTTCATCTCATAAATCATGTATTTAAGTTTGCATGATTGTGCTACACACTCTTCTGTACATGTTTTCAGGAGACTTTTATTTCAGTAGCACTAAAGTGCGTATAGTGAATAAGAAATAAATTGAAAGTACATCATGGGTTGTAATGGTTTTTAGAATTTTAAGAGGTGCTTCTGGACACATTTCAAATTAAACTAGATGCAAAATAGCTTTTTTTATATTTCAACCAATGCCTAAATATTAAAAAAATCTTTTAATTTCCTTAAAATAGTGGAAAGGCTGAACTTCTCACATGTATCTGTTTGGTATGAGTTTCTTTCTGACTCAGTGCAATAAGACAGCCATCTGTCAACACAGGTCAGCTGGGAACCAGCTTCATCAGCAAAGAAAATTACACCATTGTGTGGCCTTCCCCCTTTCTGCTGTTTAAAAATGCAGTTCCCAGACCAGAACAGTGGAGCTCAAGCCTCTGGAGAAGACACACGAAGCATACACAAAACACCAAAACATTCCATTAATCAGAATAACACCACTTCTCCACAGCACTCAGCAAAGGTTTTGAACCCTGAAAACAAACAATTCTTATGTTAATAGCCACGGCCATTGTGGCCATTCCTAGAAGTGGAAGATCTCTGCCCACCTAAGGAAAATTGTCATGGATGTTTCAGAACTAAATCTATTGCTTTCAAAATTATTGCTTGAGATTAATTTCTCCTCATGTTCTCCATTATCTCAGTGGATATCTTGGGTAATAGCCCTCCCAGTTGTTTTGCACCTCCCAGACTAGCTGCAGGAGCCTTTCCTGCTCTAGAAGAACAAGTTATCAGCCTCCCCATTCCACCTCCTTACATTTTTCACAAGCCTAGACACCCTTCAGCTCTGATATGAAAAAGACTGGGTCTTAGCAGTGGTACTTACTCTGCCACCTTTGGGACACGCTTTTATGGTTGCATTACAAGGCTAACATGAGGTAAAATGTGTCATCAGTTATTAGGCAAGCAAAGCCATGAAGCATGCCATAGGTGCTCACGGCTGTTGTTGGTCCTCTGGGTGTTTGCTCAGAAGGAAAACTAAGCTGCAGTAGGCTTACGTGCATTTGTTCAAGATTCATGTCATTTACAACTGCTTATATATGCATTCACTCCACACATATTGGTTATCTTTAACATCAGTCAAGGAATGCCCAGTATACTACTGTTAAGGCCAGATATTTTTAGTTAGGAAAGCAAGCAGAAAAATATGCACATTGTTCAAGTGGCCATTTTTTTCTTCTTTGCAATTAAAGGGTAAAACCAGACTAAATAGACATGGCCCTTTTATCTTCTGAGTTGATCTATAAGTAGGCAAGGCTCCTCAGAAATCTGAATGACATATGGAGTATGTTTCTCTCCTGTAGAATAGACTGAAATTATCCTCTCCCTCAGAAAATCTTCTGTATGTGTAAATTAGTAACATTTGCTGTCAAAATACTAACAACATAAGCATGATAAAACATGTAGAAGTATCTCATGTTGGTGTGTGTGCTATTCCCATTTATGTTTACAGTGGAACACGTAGTCTTAAGTGGACTAGAACATTTGTTTTATGAAAGGTCCCTCATCCAAAAGAGTGGTCAGTGTCAGGTATGCAGCAGAAAAGTTTATGCCACATTCTTCTCCCTTACATGAAGCAACAAAATGTTTGCAGATAGGAAATTGATTAAAAAAAGCGGGTCAATGAGAGTTTTCTGATCAATTATTCATTACATATTAGAAATCTAATTTCCTCAGGTCACAGGTAAGACCTTCTGCTCTAAATCAGCAAAAATTACTTACTGCATGGGGCACTGTGTAAATCCATAGCATTTGTTACTTTGTAAACTTAATCCAGTCCGGTACCTTTTATAGCTTTGAGCATTTTCAATTTTGCCTTGGCATCACAAGATGTGGATTAATCACAAATATACAAAATCAGAGAGAGTACTTTCCCCCTTAGAAACTCATTTTATATTTCCAAATTTGTTTTAGAGACATGTCCTTCCTGCTCCTTATTCACCAGTATGTGTATTCCCTTGGAGATTAGGTGCTTTTAAAAGCTCAAGGTGGAAGCATGACTAACTGATTCTAATTCCATCATATTAATTTGCTTAATTGTGTCACCAATAAAAAAAGACAATGACATCTCATAACATGGGTGGTTTGAAACAATGATTTTTTTTTTTTTCAACTAAGAGTAGTAGTAATGTTTTAATAAAACATTCCTGAGACTTTATGGGCTTTCCAAAAACTGAAACATTCTCATCCCTAATTTAACAATCATATTTTTCTGCTGCCTCTTTTCCAGTGTTTACAGCTATGAGCTTATTGAAGCATGATGTGTTCTTTCTGCAGTGCACTTATGCAATGTATAATATCTTTGTATTCTATTCCGTGGTCTACACCCAGGCTGTTCACAGGTATATGTATGTAGGGTATTGTTTCTTTAGCTGTTAACTACCTAAGCAGAAGCCTTCCTAGGAGGGTAGCTTCTTACAGAACAGGCAGAAAAATCTTATTTTGTTCCCTCTGTGCGGTTCCATTGTTACAACTAAAATAATATGGTTGAAAAATAATTTTCAAGAGAAGGAAAGGTGCTTTTTAATGCCAGATGTTACAGCACTTTACAGCCGTAAATGTGTATTATCATCAAATCCAAAATAAGTGGAGCAAATTGTGACCTTGCAGCAGGGCCTCTACTGCCTCTAGAATCCAGATCTTCTAAGTAATTTCTGATTATCTTGAAATATAGTGTCTACTAACATGCAGAACAAAGGCTGAAATAAAAATTATTAAGCTGAGCTAAGAAAGCGTTATTTTAACAAGAGTGAATTCGAAAAATTAAATACAATATGAAAACCCTTAAAAACGTGTTCTGTAAAAATAATAGATACAACAGTGAAGGTGAGTTTCTGCAGAATAGAATATATTTGTGTGGTTATGGCTCTGTGCTTTCACTAATGTGCAAGTAGTGAGAAGTGCTGGGCAGTGATGCACAGAGAAGGCTCTAGGAACTGCTGTGAGTGAAATAATGACAGAGACAGCATGGCAAGGTAAATGGGAATGATGCCTTCCTCTCTCTGTCACGTCTTTGAGAAAGAGATGATACTTAGAGGTGCCACAGTGGTGGCCAGGTAGGACTGTGGGGTATATATACATACTATATAGCTCCTACACAGTCTCTAAGGTTGGACTGGAATTACACTCTAATAACAACTTTTGGAACACACGTGACCATAAACAAGAGGAAAATTGTGTAGACTACGTTACAAAGAATAATTCCAGACTCGTTTTTTTAGTTTTTTATTCTCTGTTCCTTCCTTTCCTAAAAATAAAATTGTATTACTGTTTGAAAACAATAAAACCAATCACTTATTCATTTTCCAAAATACCAAGGGTTTTAAAATATTTTTGAATGTTCAAATTTATTAATATTGCAACCAAAACAAGTTGATTTTCTGCAACTTTTGTAAATGTCATAAAATTCCCTATGGTAGAAATTTATCCCTGATAGAAATAACTGAACTAGAAATAGAAAAAAAAAGTGGGTTTCATTCACAGTATAAGAAACTAGGTGGGGAAATTAGAATGCTTGGCCTTTAGGTGAAGATACTGGCATAGCAGGAACCTCAGAAACAAGATGGGGGGAAGGTAGTCAATGTCATGCAATAATAGCACAATGTGAAAAATACAGAAAATATCTCTTAGGTCATGCCAGAAATCAAGCAATACATCATGTTAGAAACCTTAGCATCAAAACAAATAAAAGAACTGACCTTATTACTGTGTAACATGGCATCTACACTAAAAACACAAGCCATACATGAAAATCTCAAGCATAAATGGAAGGCAATCTGTTCTGAGTCTGTGTTACCATGTTAGGCAGAGTCACAGCACTGCCTGAGATGCACTAAGAGATTTAGGGAAGTTTTAGGAGCAGGAACACAAATGTATTAAAAGTCTTCAGTATTCAAGTATCTAAGGGAAATCTACTATTGTAAACTTCATGGGTATTATTTCAGATATTTATCTGAAACAAGGTGCATCCTTGAGGGCACCCAGCAAAAGTGAGACCTCTGCAGGAAAACAGATCAGGTTCTTTTGCAGTGGAAGAAATGTTTTTTCTCATGGTCGAAAATATAAGGATATTTCCAAATAAAACCATTTTCTGAAGCAGAACATTTTTTTTTTAATGATGATTTTTAGTGTGTCCTCACATTTCAGCAAAAAGAACTTGGGATTATGATAAGTCTAGGAAAACATGATCTCGGTAGTTGAAATCAGTAACAGAACAAATAAAATGCTATCAATTCCAATTAGAAAACTTAGGAAATAAAACAGAAATCAGCATACTGTTGCACAGCTTTGAGGCTCGCCACTTTCTCAAGTAGAGTGGGCATACATGAAAAACAAATCAGGGAAGAAAAACAAGGGCAGCTAGAGGCACAGGATAGCTGCCATGCAACACCCAGTTGGGTAGGCTGGGAGTCCTCACTGGGCAATGAAGACCTTCTGGGGAGAAATATGATGCAGGCCCTCAGATGAAGAGGAAAAACACAACTGATCTCTGTCAAGGCAAGAAATGGTAGCTGCCATACAAAGGTGGACTAGAAACCAGCATGAGGAGATGGCAATTCACAGAATAGGTGGCAGATTGATGACTCCTTGCTGCAGGATGTTGAGGATGCCATCTCAGTACAAATGAGGACAGAGAAAGTACTAGAAGGCAGAGCTACTAAGAGTTAATGAACAGACAAAGAAAAATAGGTTAAGAAAATTTATTATATTGAAAATGGAGAGACTGGGAAAATCTTGAGGAAAATATCATTGATTCCAGTCACATGGGCATCCACTTTAATGCTGGAGACAGAAAACTGAGCAAGACAGGCTCTTGTCCTGCTATGAACAAGGCTCTTGTCTTGATATGAACTACAGCATAGCTATGAATTTTAATATTAAAAAAAATCAAAGGGCTTTGATTATGGGTCTGAAAAAGAGATAACTAATCAGAAAGATTAATTTAGACAGTGTAATAGATGGAAGATCTTTCTGAAAAGATACAGTTGCTCCTAATACTCATCAGAGGTACTTGGACTAGTCAATTGGGAAGAGCATTCAAGGGGACAAAAAAAACCCAACCAAAACCCAGCTAATTTTAACAAACTTTACTGTTGTATTTTAATGTCAGTCAGAAGAAATATATTTTCATTTTTCCATAATTTTGAGGAATTAAAAAATACTTATTTTACCGTATCTAAGTTTTCGTTAAAATGTATTTTTGCATATTGTACATTTAAAATATGCTAAACCATACCAAAATCTCTTTTTAAACTAAACTTAACCAGACCTAAATCAGGAATTATTGTGTGGTTTAATGGAAAATTTGGTGACCCATGAAATAAAACTCGCCCTTCAAAGCAAAATATCTTAGATAAACTTTGATGTCTGTATCACAAACAAGAAAGCTGTGAGCCATCTCATCTCCCTTACCAATTCTTTGTGCTGTAGTCTACAACAAAAATTAAATTTCCTGGATTATCCTGAGTAAGCTTTCATCTTGATATAAAATTTTTTTTACAGGAAGAACTATCTTTCCTTCAAACAATCTCACCAGGAACATAGTAATTGCTCCTAAGCATGGGTACTTGATTAAATACCCCAATTCCAGAAGAACTTGTGAGCATGTGTAGCATGTGCTGTACATCTTCTAGGGAGACAAAATTATTTTAAAAAGCAACACTTTGTAACCTGCATAGAGTCTTACTGATCCCAGTTATTTTAGTTTGACAACAATGTAATTAGATAATGTTATAATGGAGAGAATGATATACAGCTAGTTACTCTCACCATTCTTATCATATCAGAAGACTATCTCTGACAAACACTAATTTGCTACTTTTGTAGTGTAAATAATTCAGCTTTAATCAAAAGCCACATCTGGTCAGGTTTATACAATAAAATATCCACCTACTAGTCTTCCACTTGAATTCTGTGATTTTTGCATGCATACATTGTGGTAGAGAACAACACACTGGAACAGCTGCCGTCAAGGCACAGAGGCAAATTCAGATAAAGAGCTGAAATTTTGGTTTAAAAATACATCCCTGTGTTCTGTAGTAGGCAGAAACTTGTTCTTTGTTTTTCTGTGTTTGCTTGCTCCCACTGCTATCATTCAACCAGAAGTCAGTGGGAGTTGCATGTGTCACACACAGCAGAAGACAGCATTATTCTTGCCTTTATAACTCACAGATGGTCACTTGCAGGGCAGTAATATTCTGCCATATCTCTCTAGTGTAGTGGGGTGGGTAGTGTACCTATTGTCCTGGCATGGTGTGCCTGCACAAGACAAAAAGTTATATCAAAACAATGTCTGCATGTTATTCTAGATACGTGGAACAAATCTGTTCATAATGAGTGGTAAAACATTAGAGCAGGTTGCTCAGGGAGGTGGTGAATGGAAGCATTTAACGTCAGGTTAGAGAGGGCTTTAAGCAATCTTACCTAGTCTAAAGTGTCCCTGTTTATTGAAGGTGGGTTGGACTATGTGACCTTTAAAGATCTCTTCCAATCCAAGCCTTTCTCAGGCTTTGATTCTAAGTTGGTGTAAGTGCAAGAAAAATCCAGAGTGAGGGAGTCTGTTGTGACATGATTTAAAGGCTGTGGCTTGATGGTGTAACAAACTGTTTGGTATATATAGGATAAAAGCAATGAGATGCCTTCCCCCACACACCCCTATCCTGTCCTAAAATTAGCTAGCAATTTGTCTTGGGGGTTTGACTAGTATGCCACTTCTCTCCCAGTTAGAAATATTTACCAACCAGTTGATATCTAGCCATGGACAGTTCATCCTCAGGGGTTCTTTGCTAATATTTTCATTCAGACTAAATAATTATTTTCCCTATCCACCCTTGCTACCCTCGTGTATTTACCTGTTTGTTTCTAGCTTTTGCCTTACTAAACCAAATAGGCTGCCACCTTTGGGAATATTTTAGCTGACTGCATCCTGCAGGCAAGTGTGTAATTTCAAATTGTGACTTAGCTCTGGTACAAGAAACAGCCAAACCAAAGCAGTTTAGAGCCTAATTTAGGATAATTTGCTTTACTTCACAGCAAGACCCTTTTCTTTTTATTGAGTCCTCACCATTTCCTCTAGTTTGACTAATAATTTCTATGTGTCTTCATATCAGAATCTTGCTGAAATTCAGAGTGAGGTTGCTTTCTTTGAAAAATCTTTCATTTCTGACACAGTCTATCTTTGATATTTATTTTAAGTTATTTTAATGTATCTTTAACCATTATTATTCTCAGTATATCATAATGCTTTGCATGTTATTCAGATCAGGCTAAAAGAATAACAGTTCTTTGGATCGCTTTTCTTAATATTTTTCCTCTCCTGTAATACAGCTGGGAACATTGCCATTTTGCAAACAAATATTGTTCCACTCCTCTCAGTAGGCTCTTGTAAACACTTTTTTCTGTGCCTGTGATTAAAGCATGAGCCTTTTTTAAATCCAAAACTCTCAAATGCTTCATCTCCTTTACGTCTGGGTTCCTTCTCTAAGCTAGGATAAAATCTAGTGCCATACTCTCATTTACATTTACCAGCTTACTTCATCATCACAAGACTGCTGCATCTTCTGAAAACTGGTGTAAAATATATATTTGATCCTGGGACCCTATGAATACTCCTTTTAACTTATACCCCACTTCTCTTTTTTTTTTTTTTTTTCAGATGTCAATAAAACCTTTGCTACTTGTTTTCATTTCCTTCTCAGCATCAGCCTCAATTTCCAATTGGGCAGGTATCACTTTGCTCCCACATGTCTTGTTCTAAAAAAATGGCTTCATTTGTTGGCCAGTTGAATTCTCTCCTCTGGGTCCTTGGTTAATTTGTTTTGATCTTGAGATGATTTTTCTTCTTCCTACAGGACCTCTCCATTTTCTGGAAGCTGAATCCAGCATCCCAAATATACACAAATTTCATCAGCACCACAAAGGAGACTGGTTAGTTAGTATGACTGGCAAGAATGAGGAGAGAAGTTAGGGAAGGAAAATGTGGTGAAATATTGAAAGCTAGGAAACTGAAATATTTGTTCCTAAAATATGATCATAATGATGGAGTTCCCTTACCTTTAAAACTGGCTGGTTACAGAATGTTGCCCCCTGAATATAGATAATAGGTATTTTATTACTTCTTATAAAACAAGAGGATCATGTTCTCTTAAATCCTTTCTTAAACTGATAAGTTTTTCAAAAATATATAATACTGCAAGTAGAAAATGTTCCCTTCTGAAAGGGATAAACTTTTATTATCAGTAGACTTCTTCAGTGCAGCATATCAACCCACAAAAAAAATATTATTGCCAATAATATTTGTGGTTGCTATACCAGCAGATTATCATTTCAGAGGGAAAGCTGTAGGACTGTCAGCAATAGATTTGTCAACAAAAGCATGCAAAAAGATATTTCAATGTATTTCATTCCAGAATTACTTTTAATATATTCATTTTTTTCCTAACTGTTGTATATAGCGATTTATTTTGACAGCAGTGGCATATTTCTTTTAAAGCCTTTTTGAAAATAGTAAGTTTGTAGTACCTTACACATTTCTCATTAACATCAGGCTATTTCTCTTTCAACTATTTTATTCCAGTTATTTGCCATATAAATTATTGGATTAGTTCACTCAGAAAAGGTAGTTCAGAAAAGGTGATGCAACCATCAACTGCCTTGCAGCAGGAAACTTCTGTTTGCAACTTCCTATCTAAATTTAGATTGGATTCCGTACAGGTTTATCTCCTTTAATCATTAATAGTATAGACAGTTCAGCTCAATTTCAGTGTGATTGGAAATGTCTCCTAAGGAGAAACCAGGATAGCAAGACAAAAAGCAGTTACTGCTATTCAAGAGCAAGGGTGTGAATGGAAAATAGTACAGGATCTGATTTACAGAGGTTTTTTTCTCTACATACTGTTGTAAACCCAGTCATGGTAACAAGTATCAGCTTTACTTAGCCTAAAATGAGAAACATGAAGCAAATTGCAAATTACACAGTGAACTTCAATGAAAAAAAAAAAAAATTATGAACAATGGTGAAGATTTACTTCTTCAGTCTGAGAGATTTTCAAAATACTTCTTCCCCACTGGAAAAAGAAAAAGGTGACTTGATCAGAAATACAGTGGCAGAAGCAGCAGACAACATTAAATTAAGTCCTAAAATATTTTTAGGTTGTGAGAAAGGCAGATCTACTTGAACTGAATATCTAGAAGATGTGCTGAGGAGGAACCTCAGGACACTGATAAACCAATGTCTAAGAAAAGTAATGGTCTTAATAACCCTACATGAAATGTGAGATAGATCCATTCTACAGCTGGGAAATGGCCCCAGACAGTTTCTTGCTAAGGAGACTATAATAGAAGATTAAGAAAAATGATCTATCAAAATCATTATAAATGCTTCATTTATTACAGAAATAGATAACTTGCACTGTTTTGTAACAGATTTGTGGCCAGCTCAGAGGCATTTCAGTAAAGATGGCTTCAGTGGGGAAAATGGATTACTGACTTGGGTTTCCTTCACATAATATGCATCTTCACAAATAGGCTTTTACACAAATCTATTACAAGGGTCATAGCATAGAACTGGAAATAGAAAGATTCTTTGAAATAAAAACCCAAAAATATCAGTAATGTTTTGGTTTTTCAGAAAACCTTTCTGAGCTGTAATTCAGATGAGGCATTTGCAGCCCAAGGCAGGATCCCAACAGGAAGTTCACTGTGCATCTCCACTACAGAGTTTACCTGAATGACTGCCTTTGGTGCTACTGGCTCAGCTGAAAGTGTCTGCACTGCTAGATCACAATGATGTTTGCTCCATGCAGTGGAGGAGAGCAGCAGAACACAACATTTAAGGAGGGAATATGTGAGTATGGGCACATGTGTGCATGTATGGCCAGGCACAGGAAGCCATTCTCCAAGCACCACAATGTCTTGGCATAATGATGAATCATCTGGGAAAACACTGCTGGAGAACATGACTGTTTATTCCAAATACATAAGTGGCTGCCAGTAAAATACCATGATAAAATACCATAAAATACCATGAGGTTTGTGTTTCTGTGTTGTTGCTTCTGTTCCAAATTCTAACAGGCTTGGAGAGGATACTAGGACACAGACTTGTTCCAAATATTAGTGTTAACCTATGTCAGCAACATTAGCAAGGCCTGTGACATAGCTGTGAACACTGTATCCTCTTCTTTATACCACGGGAGAAAGAAGCAGAAGTGCCATGCAGCACAAAAGGAAATTATATCTATATTGCATTCAGGGAAGATTGATTCAAATAGTTCAGTAACCATTAGATAAAAGATGAGTTCTTTAGCTATATTTTCTACATCAATTTAGAATATTGGTAGGTAATACAGCTCAGATAGTGCAAGAACTTGTCAAATCTCAATGTCTTTCAGAATTAACATAATCACAAAATCACCAGGTTTGAAGGATTATCCAAAACCAAGAGTCTGAGGAGACACAGAACACTAAATATACTTCTGCTCTGCAGTTTTGCTGAAATTGTACCATCAGGCACTTAGTTATGACATGAAAATCCAAACAGTTCTTAATTCAAAGTGGTTCCTCATACCAGTATTTGTGTTATGAAACAAATCCAACCAAACAACCAACCAAATAATTCCCAAATTAAAGTTCTTTTATTAATATGGGCTATAGCATATTCTATCAGCAGTTTCTCATTGGCTTTTGTGTCTTTTATGAATGTCAATGACAAAAGCTGGGATGCATGACTAACATCCTACAGATACATGTTTAAAGGGTATAGTTTTCTATCACGAGTATTTCATTAAACCCTATCCTGAGTGATCCACTCAGGATAAGTAATATTTACAGGCACAGGTCTCCTCTGAATAGGCTTCTTTTTTTTCTTTTTTTTTCTTTTTTTTCTTTTTTTTTTTTTTTAAATTGGGCTTCCAGAACTTTCCAGCTAGAGATGTCATTTCCAGCATCTTTCAACCCTTGTGGCTTGTTCTAGTTGGCAGCTCAGGTTCTGCACATGAATTTTCACCTGAGCTTTGACTTCATTCCCAAAGGATGATGATTTAGCCTAGCAGCAAGAGCTTCAGGCACAAGAAGGTGTTATCAATCCATTTCAGAACTCATATTTGTAGTACAAAAGTTTTCAGACATAATTAGTGAAAAGCTTTTCTATAATTTAAATTTTAAATATCACTTAAAATTCTTGCTTTCCATTCCAATTTGTATATCAATTTTCTCATCACAGATAAATATACAGTCATCTCAGAATCCCAAATCCTCTTCTGAAATAAACCAATTGTGAATTTTTGGCATTCAGTTTGTCTGTTACTTACTTACATTTGGCATCAGAAAATGTTCTCAGAAAATCCTTTGTACCGATTCTGTCCACGGTTTTCATCAGACATCTGCAGTGGCCCCATTTTTTATTTTAAAGTAATTTGTTATTATTACATTATTTTTTTCCTGAAGATCACCTCTGCTGTCTGCTTCTTGGCCACCTATCCTCACTTAGACTCAATTCATAACAATGTTCTCTATTGCAAAAAATTGGAGAGTACTTAGGGAAAAATCAGGACAGAAAAACTCATGCGCTATTTCTTCTATCCTGTGCGAGAGATTCCCTATGAAAACATACAGTGGCAGTTTTTACTTGCAGTACACCAGCTCAAGAAGTTCACAGGAGATCATGAATTCAGTAAAACCATCCATATCTGATGCCTGATAATCACTTCTCAGCCTCATTTAACACCATTTGTAAGCTCAAGTGTTAAAGTCACAGCTGATGCTGTTGGAAAGGGATACAGGCATCCAGAAAATCCCATTGCAATAGGTGACATTCAGGTTCCACTCTGCTTCATACATCAGGGAGGAGTATTTATCTCTTGATTTTCAGATTACCAAGACAGTTAACCATACATTCCATACAAGAATGCTACTTTGAACATATTCCATCTGTGAAAAGGTAGCATTATTTTCTCACCGGTGCACAAGCTGTCTGTTTCTGAGGAGAATAGTTATGAAATAGGAAGACTGTAAGGAGGGATGGTCAGGAGAGGAAACGGAGAACAAATGTCATCTTGTCTTGTAGAATGCTAAATGTGAAAATGCAGATATGTTCATCATGATGATCTCATTATGAAGATCATGTCTGAGCCCTTAACTTCTAAGATTTCTCTACTTCTCTATTCAGCTCTAATTTTGAGAGGAATAGGCAAGACTTCATACCTTCATATAATTGCTTAAAGTGTGGTCAGATTTTAAGGACTCTGAAGAACTGGAGGAGTGTTACATTTTCTTTCATAAATTTCTTGACAGTGAATAAGCTCAAACTTTGTGCGAAAGAAATGTGTTAGACCTTCAATTATATGGGCAGTTGGTATGGTTTTATCGTTGTTCTGCAAACACAGCTTTAGAAGAAAAGGATTTGGATGTTATGTTTGATCATGAATAAATGCAACAGCAAAGGCTCTTTGTTGTACAGGGATATGGTTCTATATGTAAAAATACAGTTTGTTTCTAAATACAATTTATGTTTACTGTCAATATATACTCAGAGCCTTATATATAATTACATATAGTATAGACCTGCATTATAAAAAATCAGAGTGTGATTACTCCTTGTACTTGAAGCCCAGTTGGGAGATAAAGGTTTCCATAGAATATAGTAGTTTATTGGTAAGACAGGATATTGTATTTTGAGTCAAAATTACTAGTGATCCACAGCCTGTTTTGGCTTTCCACTGTATTTGAGAGCAGTACACAAAATTCTTACTGATGATTTATCACTATGGAAATTCACTCCTCCTCCACATTTTGTCCAAAAACAAGGAGGAAGAGAAGGGGGGTTTTTGTTGGCTTTTTTGTTGTTGTTGTTGTTTTGTTTTGGTTGTTTTTTTGTTTTGTTTTGTTTTGTTGGGTTTTTTTTGTTGGGTTTGTTTTGGGTTTTTTTGCTATACTGTGAAGCTTGTTGATTGTATATAAAGAGGACTTCTAAGTTTCTTAAAGTTTGTGTATTTTATTTTTAATTGGTGGAAACACGCTTAAAGCTCTCATTAGATATCCTTCTGCACAAGCACAAGCTGTTGAAATAGAGACATCTTAGTAATTTACCTGGCTGACAGTAAAGAATACAAACCTTTCATTCTTTTGTTTATCTGTTGCAAGATTCAGATTATATATACAGCACAATTCTAATGCCTAGTTCACAAGATTCATACTATATACTTAACTTGTCCCCTCTTCTTACATGTCTAATCAACCTAAGGCTTGACTTTTTCCAAAAATTATTCACCTACCTTATCCTTTCACATTTTAAAGTGGACCTATTAGTTTATGCATTAAATTGAAAGAGTAATTTTTAGCACACTGTGTGAAGATTTAATTGTGCATTACTCGTTAAAGTTAATAGGGGTTGTGTTGTTAAATCATGCCGTGCAGAACATTCCATATTCCCTTAAGTGCCCTTCTGCTGCTGGACTGAGAAGAGGCCTGCACTGCCAGAGACATGCATATCTATTTCAGTGAGAATCTCTCTAACTGGCTTAATTTCATTTTCACGTCTAAGTTCAAAGTCCTTGAATAACTGGTCTCATATGTGTAATCAAACTAAACCAGGCTGTTTTGAGTTCTGGAGAAGAATTATTTAATTAAATGGCCAGATCTGGTATTTGGCCCAAGAGAAAGGGTACCTATATCAACTTGCAAGCATGGTCCCTTCAGTTGTGCTAATAGTCGTCTCTGGCAAAACTACTGAGTGAATTTCAAATGGCTAGAGCAGATTAACTATTTAGGTTAACATTTTCCAAGGTTGACTTCATTGTTTCCTACTCTTTTTGCTAGGGCATCTTTTTTTTGAGGGAGGGGTTGGTGGCTTTTTTTGTATTTTTATTTGCTTAATAGATTTCCACACAAACATGGCCCTTAGAACACTGTTTCATTCAATGAAGAAAGAGATTCAATGTTAACTTTGATTATGTCATCTTTATAGGAAAAGATACATGATGATGATTTCAAATTAATGCGAACTAATGCTAATCTCTTTCACTGTGGGGAAAAAACTTTAAAGAAACCCACTTTTATGTGTAGTAGTTTTCATTTCAGCAACACTAAATATGAGATTCACCTATCAGTTAAGAGGAATTTAGGTAAACAGATTCAGCTGAGGTACCTTCACTTGCCTGGTGCTGAACGTTTATAAGGTCTTACTGTAAAAAGCTTACATAACCCTGAATAAAATCTAATTCCTACAATAAGAATTAAACACATAATATTGGAAAGGTAATTATGGTTGTGAGTGTATAGTTTTAGCCCAGAACTATACTATTGAGGATACCATTTCCACTAGATCAACAAGATTGTTGAAACAAGAACATGTTTTGGTTTTTGGTGGGTCCTCTGGTAATTTCTCATAAGCAATTCCAGTTTGAGCAGCTAAGGAACTCTTTTGAGACTGACAGGAAGCATGAGGAAGTAGAGAAAAACGCTCTACTTCATAGCAGAAAAGAGGAAGGTTAATTAGACCTCAGAGAAGTGGTCTGCAAGGGAAATTTGGACATATACAGGACAGAGGAACCTCATCTGAGCATGAAAATTCTGTGTACACATACTAATAAATAATATAAGGAGATTATGGTTACACACAATTTTCCCTCGTTACACAAAATTTTCCCTTGTAACACACACATTCCTTGTTGCACACAATTTTCCTTTTT
>VYXD01003806.1:16425-29350 GCA_013397195.1 Hylia prasina
CTTGATTTAAGGCTGCTCTCTTTCCCAGCACAACACCAGTATAATGCTACTTCCAAAGGAGGGCAATTTACCACCTCCCTTGCTGCACCATAAAACATATGGAAGCGTACCATAAATAAGAAAGTCTCATAATTGCCAAAAGACAATTATTAAATAAGAAAAAGGCCTTCTGTATTGAGCCTAGAGGGATAAAAGCTTCTATTGATTAGGTAATCTTGGAAAACTGCTCAAGATGCGCATTTCCTCAAGATTAAAGGACCTATTGAAAGGATCCATCTCCTGTAGGTTTGTTTTCTTCCATTTCCTTTTCACAGTACCCACAATCACACTTGCTGTATTCCCTCAATTTTCCTTCCTATCACATCTGATGAGGCTCCTTCTCCTGCCTCCTCATCCCTTCTTTTCCTTCCCATGGCCCAACACTACCACCTTGCAGTCCCCTGTACGTACCTTATATCCCTTCTCGCTGACATGTGGACAAAAAAGCAGCATCTTAGGGTTGATGAAGATATGCTGACAGGCCTCTACCAAACACAGTGAAAAGGGGCTGAGCTTCCTCTGTCCTGCTGTGGTGGCAGGAGCCTCTCACCTCTGCAAGCTGTTTACCTTTTTACATAACTCACAGGTATCTGCTGTCTCTGAGACAGTCCCCTGCCCACCATCGTACTTTCCTGAACGACTCCAGCAATTCAAAACATAAAAGCCCAGTTTCACAATCTCCATCTCTCTGGAAAACATCCTTTAAAAAATATTATAATGTTACAACAACTTTTGGAAATAAAATAATCAAGAATATATTTTAGACTGGGAAGTACAAGAAAGTTTGAAAATTTTCAGGTTGTGATTTGAAAGCAGTCTTGTGATACAACTTGTACAGAATAAGAAATAGATTTTTAAGGTATAGCTTGATAATATTTCTAAATAGTAAACTTTGCACATTGTGGCAGAAGATAGACTGTGATATCTCAGGATATTGCTTCTAGTTTCATAATCTTATGATATTTGCTCTGTGATTTAACATGTTTTAAACAGTGTCATACAGCACAATTAAAATAGAGCTGAAGCAAAGAATTATTCCCTCACAAAATAAAATAAAATAGTAATAAGCAGGAGCAGATGTACTCAAAACTGATGAACCCATGGATCCAGACCTTCAGCTGGGGATGAGGTAGAAACTGCAATTTTTACTAGGAAGACAAAGATCCAGCAGAATGTCCTTTTCAAAGAATATTTTGTAGCATTGTGTGAAACTTTAATTTTGCTTTGAATCAGACTAGTTTTTGGCTTTGTTGTACGTTGTAGAGGTATCAGGTGCCACTAACTGCCAACCACTATTAAAGCCCCAGATGAGTTCAGATATGTATTTTTACCCTTCTTTAATTGCATCCAGCTCATAGAACTGTCCTGAGGTCAGAGGAGAGATTAAACAGGAAATAGCCAAGAGAAATCAAAAAGATTGAGGAGAAAGTCATAAGAATGGCATATTCAAGTGTGCTCGGATATCTTAATAACAAGAAACTGAAATTTATTTCAGTATTACCTAAGATTCTCTCTGCCAGAATTCTCTGTGCCAGAATTAATGGGTTTCTCTAGTTTTCATGTTCCCTTATATTGCACCCAGGATGACATTTAAGATTTCTGCTGTCTGTAAGACCTCCAATACTGTTTTTATTTTTTAATTTAAAAGCAATCTCCCGTGCATTTTTGTATATTTTTGTGCTCCTGAATAAAGACTTGAACTGTGGAAAGAAAATCACTCATAAAGCTTTCTACAAGTCATTTAATGCTTTTCTGTAGTTTATGATGTATGCAAAATCAATTAAAACAGTCTCTGATTCATGGCTCATTGTTGTCCTCTGTTGTAAATCAGCCTCTGCAAAGTTTATAGCTTACTTGTCATCTTACTTAAATTCAAGGTCCAGCTGGGGGGCAATAGCAAGCATTTTGCTGAGGTTTGTGCTTTCCCCAGTTTTCAAGATCTGTAGAATAGTATGCGTTCATATTGAAATGGAAATATCAGTTGAAACCTTGAGATTGGTGGAAAAACCCTTAGCATAACTTGGTAGGTAGCATTATTCCTTCTGCACTGATATAAATGACTGCCCCATCCTTGTGCTTCTGAAGATAAGAGAACAGGTACTGAAGTACTGGAACTAGTCTTTGATACACATGAAGAACTGAGATAAAAAACTACTTACAGAGTTTAAGATGACCGTATTGTAACTGAGAAGGAAGGACTTGTAGTTCACAAAACCTGGTCTATTTATCTCAAGTACCAGCAGAAATACAGGCCAAATGATCATGAAATCATGGCATAATCAAACTGCTGTGGTACACAAGTGACTGATGCCCAAGCTGTCCTGGCTTTGTTGTTCATCAGATTCAAGCTGCTTAGATCAAATTCTCTGAGATCAGGCTTTTTCCAATCATAGAATAAATTTACATACAGACTCTGTGGCTCTGTGGCAGTTTTATAAGATGAGGAAGAGTTTACAGTCAACATAACTATACCTCATTCATGCAAATGGAAACCATCTTTACAAACTGTTGTTTGCTCTTCCCTGTGCCCTACCTCTTGATGCTGCTATACATTTTTCTTCAGTTGTATTTCAGTGCCTCATGAATTGATTCACTTGTATCTCATGCCTGCTCATTGTACTTATGTCTGAGATATGCAATTCAACCCTTGCAATCTGAACCACAAAATTTAACATTCAAGTGCAGTGTTCATTTTGTCCCTCACTTTGGTAGAATTTTTAAAGAAACTGTATCTTGGTTAAACACTTGTAAAAATCTCTCATGCAAACTAATTTTCATATCAAAATATAAATAAGAATAAACAGAAACCCCCAGGAGGGAGCAAGTAAGCACATAGCCTTCTTAAGTTTTCTTGAGCTTTCAAGTGGGACAGGATTAGACTTTCATTTTTTGTCTTCTAAGCTTTTTTAACTTCAAAAGGTGCCAATTGATATACTTACAGCCTTCTATCACTATGAATATTTTTCTGACAATGCAGGATAATTAGGCTATAAAGACAAATAAACAAGCAGAAATATTTGCAAAGGAATTTTATTTGCTAAGGACCTGATGCTATGGAAAAAAAAAGAGGTACTGGACCAAGAAATGTATCTGAAAATGCAGTATTCAGAGGTGTGTCACATATACACAGAGAGCAGACTTGTGGGCCTTCTCCCATTGTTCCTGCTGTTAGATTCAATAAAGTCTCAGACTGTATGAGCTAAAGTTTAGTTTATTCTTTCTGAATTCTCCAAATGAAATCTGCTCCTCTTGTCTCAACATTTCAAAAACACACACTGGAAGTGGCATTTATTTGGCAACATACATTTATCTGATAAGAATAAAGATTCAGGAGAGGAGGGAAGTTCCACAAGGAATTCATGGGGAGATAAGAGAATACAAGGCAGTAAGCACCAAAAATTACACATATCATTATTGTCCTGGGGTAACTTTATGATGCTGAATTGCATCCCCATTCATCTGTTCAGCCCAGAAATAGGTTCTGCAATTTTAAAACTAGATCTGGGAGTGAAATGGGGAGAAGGAGAAGCGGTGGAATTTTTTCATGGCTGCATTCAAAAACCTTTCTCTCTCACAGACAGCACTGTCTGCAGCAAAAACAGCGAGAGAGAGAGAGAGAGAGAGACAAGGAGTATTTTCCTTTGCTTTTTTGCTCATTCTCCTCATTTTCCTCATTTCCCTAATTTCCTCCTTCCTGTAGCAAGGAAAGTTTTTCCCAAGACTGTGTCATTTTTCCTGGACCTGTTCAGCCTGCTGGACTGAAAACCCAGAAAACACTGGGAGCTCACACCTGTGCCCCACTGGGGCCAGGACATGGCATTTCCCAGTGCAGGAGGGACTGATGAGAGACTGAGTGAGCCGAGCTACATCTCACAGCAAGGACTCTCTCTCTGAATTTGCCATCTCTTCAGAACAGCAAGAGGTTCCATTGTTTAATATTATTCATTTTCTTATGTTTGTGAATACATTGCTCGTTGAATAAACAGGTTTTTTCCACTTTTCTCAAAGAAGGTTTACTTCCCAAACTGGCTGGGGGAGAAATCAATTGAATTTGCTTTCTCAAAGAGACTACTTCAGAAGTTTCCTCCCAAAATATTTCCTAAACCAGGACAATTATGCAATTAGAGGATATATTCTGTTCCAAGATAAATTACAAAACACTTTACAAACATACTGGCATATAACAATGCTCAAGCACTGACTTCCAGAATTTTAATGACACCCTTTTTACTTTAAAATCTTTAAAACCAGATTTTAAAATAATTTATTCACATATGTACACACATGCCCATATGTGTTGTCAAACATACCAAACACTTCTTAAAACACAATTTTGGTTACACAGCCAAATATTGAAGACTTGTGAGACATTAAATATGGCTCCAGGCAGCCTAATTTGCCCTCTTGTGTGACTACACCACGCCACAGCTAAATCACAGCAGTTTCTAGGGATAAAGTTCTGCTATGTATGCCAAGAGCAGATGAGATTCCTATGGAGATCTTTCCAGCCATAAGGCTTGGGAGCCTTTTTAATGATTTTGGTACAGAAGGAGAAATCTGACTGGAATTTTTTCTGGAATCAGTTTCAGTAGAAGTATTATGGTTGCCATGGAATGTTTGTCATCAATTAGTGTCAATAGTCAAGTGTCTTATTAACCAGACTGTTACTTAAGACATTGCTTCTTTCCAATTTCACAACTTAGTAATATGCTTATTGCTAGGGAGATCTTTGAATCATACATTTAATTTAAAATAATTTTTATCTTGCTGATAATGTTTTGCTATGCAAATGCATGACTCTGGCAAAATATTTATAGTAGTTTCTGGTTTTGTTTTCAAGAGATGACAGAATGAGTTCTAGCTTGAACTCAGTGATTCCCTAGAAAAGCTAACTAAGGAAAAGGCCATACAGAGGTTAGGGTCATAAAAAATCACAGCCATTTCCCCCTTGTTTTTGGAAACTGAAGGGAAAGTATTTATGAAACTGTAAAATTTAATGAATAGTTTTAAATCACTCAAAATTAGATGGCACCTCTGGGGTACACAAAGATATAGGCTCATCTCATGCAAAGCAAACTGAGAGAGGCACCACAAATTTTGCCTCTCCGCTATCCATATTCCTGGGGTGTGTACAAACTCAGTCACTACAGGGGAGGGACATTTCAGACTTGGTACTGACAGAAGTAGTAGCCCAAAGTCTCACCTAGTGGAGTGGAAGGCCTGTCTTTTGAGGAGCTTTGGGGAACAAGTTCAAAGGAAGAACTTGCCTGTTTATGCAATCTGAGAGCACCTTGCAGAGCCTTACAGATTCAGTTAGAGGAAGCTTGCATTCAGATGCTTCACCTCTCCACTGAGATCCTCATCATCTGTGTTAAAAATCAGCCTTGTTTAACAATACTTGCCCTCTGAAGAACACAGCAAGGGACCAAATGTTGCTCATTGCTCTGCTCTTTAAAGCCTGTCATTGAGAGCATGCCAATAGAAATGGACTTTCCCCAGGTACATTTGCCTCTTTCTAAAATGTTTTTCAGGAAAATTCTCATCCCAGACTCATCTTGCAAGTCCTGCAAACTGTCTTTTCAAGTTCAGAGCCAATCTCTGAAATCACAGCATTGCTTCTGGAATCAAAACTGCTTATAGACTCAGACTTCAAGATGTCTATTTTTGCCTTCTTTATTCAGCCATTACACAGGCAATAACCCTAGTTCATTACAACCCTGATGATTATTAGTACAAAGTCTTCTTTTCTGCATGGCCTTCAGGCTCTTCAGAAAGGACTTTGTGATGGTTGCCACTTCTCAGATGAAGTGGTTTCCCCTCCCTTCCCTTTTATGAAGGACTTCACACAACCAGACGTTCAAGTATCTCTTCATGCCATTTGAGGGATTTTGACATTTCTGAGTTTAATGGCCAAGTATGTGCACAACTTGATCCTCAGTCAATTTGTTGCAGGCATTCTGGACTTGGTTTCTGTCATATATTATGACTCCAGCACCTCTTAAAAATGCTTCATAAACCTCTGCAAAGGTCTGAAAAGGTTTCATCCCACTGTATGTTAGATCTTACCTAATCATACCAGTGGTGGCCATATGCTGTGAAGGGAGCACATTCAGAGAGATATCCCATGCCAGGGCTGGTGATAGACATCTGTCTATTGGACATTTCTCATTTTTGGTATATGCAAGAGAAGTCTATTTTTACTTCTGCAACTGAAGTTGTTTTCCATGTCTGTTGTCAAATGTGTTTCATACTTCTGTTTCACATGAACAGCCTCAGAGTCCCTGATTTCCCAAGGAGGACAACTACAGCATTATGTGCTGGAAAAACCTGACGTCTCTGAAGCATGTACCAGTCATTTCTCCTGTCCTTAATGACTAGCAGTTGAAACAGTGGGGGCCAGAACCACCCCAACACCTTACACTGAAAACTAAGGAAGTAGAATAATCTTTCCACTTTGTTGGGAAGCAGTTCATCTTTGGGACTGTTGTATGCAATATCAAATTCAACTATTAGTGGTACATAATTCTTTGAGGTTTAGAACATGGTGTTGTATCACCAGCTGAGCCTTTTGTGGCAGAAGGCAAGAGATAAGAGGTGCTCTCATATATCAGGCTAAAAACAGCTGAGATCCTCTCCATCTCATAAGCTAACCAGAAAAGACATTCCCTTGTGATCTGTCTAGGATATTTTCCCCTGATACTGCACAAGCAAAAACATCCCTGGTCAAGTGGAACAAGAGCCATCTGTACTGTGAACAGCCATGTGAACAATACTTCTAATGAGCTCCTATTTAGTTACCTATATAAAATTGCTTTTCAAATATACCATTGTGTCTGTTTCTGAAAGCCTTTTCTTACTATGTTTTGGTTTTGACAGGTAGTCTTTTTTCTTAATACTATGGAATTAGGTCACTAATTTCTGCAAAAATCTATAAAATGTTTACATTTTAGAAAAAGAATTCATTGCCATGTTTACAAAAAAAAATTTTCATTGTATGTTCTAGATGGTGATTTTTTTAATTTTCATGTAAATTTGTGTATTAATATGAAAAAAAAAGACTTCATCAACGTATGCTAGAAAATTATTAAAGATTAATTATTTCTCTTTAAAAGTCTTCTTTTTTTAGTTTGTTTTATATCACATGCCAGACTTTGTGAATATATATTTTTGGGACCATGTCTACTATTCATGTATAGATCCTTCATATGGCAAGCAAGGAAAAAATACGTATTTTTTAAAGGGAAAAAATGCAACCAGTCAGGTTAAAAATGTTAACAGAGAGTTATGGAAACATAGAATACATTAATTTGTCTCTCTCTGTGAGCATTTCCTTAAATGAAGAAAACCAAGACTATTTCTTTGCCTATCTCAATAATACTTTTTACTGCTCTGGCTCTTGCCATGTAAAATTTTCTGTATTTATAAAAAACCAACCAACAAAACCAGTAAACTAAAACCCCTGAGAGCTGCCATTGTAATTCAATATGCTCAACCATTTAAAAAAAAAAAATCTTATGTTGGTGTTCCCATTATTTTGAGAAAGTTTGAATTGAAGTGCAGACATATGCACATCAAATCCAATGCAAGTCTGACACAAATATGTTGAATGGCATGAATTTCACAGGTGATTACTATATGTAATCTAGAGAAATCAGCCTGCACAAAACCAGTGGTGATTTTCAGGGCTTCCAACTATGCAGAAAACATTGTAATAATTTTCAAAACTTTGTAATATTTTCTTTTTAATTTATTGCCCTGATGCTAGGAAATGTCTTTGACCTGCTCTCATAGACCTCAGGCATTTGTTTGCATTTGAGTCAAAACTAAAAGAGCACACAAAACACACTAGGATGATTCTTGGACATTTAGATAGAATTCGGGGAACACTATCACACATCTTAGAAATGCTCAAAAAAGATTTTGAGACAGATGAATTGGGAAATTTCAGATTTTTTAGGGGGTTTCCAATAGCACTGAATTTGACCCATTGTTATCAATAATGTCAAGTAATGGTTGTCTTACACTCTCCATTAAACTCTATCCTTAAAAGTAGGTATTGAAATTCAATTCACCCTTCTTACTTCTACTATATCAATTGTCATGAGGATCAATTATTAAGAATTGTGAGGTTCTTACACACCACAATAATGGAAACTAGAAAGCACCTGCTGTTCAGTTTCTTTGTACTAAAATAACATTTTCATCTTTTATTCCTAACAAATTTGATATAAAATATATTTTAAAATTCAGCAATGAACTTTGTGTTTTCTCAACTGAGATGCTTTGCATTTGTTTTTGACTGAGTTCAAAATCTGACTTTTTGTCAAAGAGAATTGAAACTCTAAGAGGGAAGGCTTTTAAAACCAAATTACAGCTCATAGTTTAGAAGTTTGGGGGTTGTTTCTTTGTCTGTTTTTCAAAAACTAGATGCAATTTCATTACCATT
This sequence comes from Hylia prasina, assembly GCA_013397195.1. Classification (NCBI taxonomy): domain Eukaryota; kingdom Metazoa; phylum Chordata; class Aves; order Passeriformes; family Sylviidae; genus Hylia; species Hylia prasina. Next base: position 24,911 of record VYXD01003806.1, read on the forward strand.
CTTACATTTTGCATATATGACTGATCCCAGAGTGTTCATTCCTAAATAGGAGAGGTTTCAGTACATGTCTGATTTACATCTTGTCAACACCAGCTGTCTGGATAACACAGGAGAGTCTCTGCCTTTCAAGCGAGTAACAGACAAGAAGAAAGGCTGAGATAAAGCCACCTGATAAACATTGCTTTCTGTCACTGTTTTAGTCTAGGGGTGCAAACTTAATTTGTGACAGTTGCCTGACATCTAGCATTGACTAGCAAAATTTCTTTAAGCTTTCAAACTGCCTTGGACTCTCCAGTGCACCTGTGTTTGTATATCCTTTACACAGTCTCCAGGACAGAGATTGCCTCTTCTTATAGAACACACCACTGTGACTTGCACTTTAATGCCTGCTTGAAGAACTGGAAGTACTGCCTGGTATTCAGGAAGACAACTGAAATGCTAGTCATGGTTGATTATATACATAATATTCTGGTTACCCACGATATTCTGGTTACCCATGATGTCCTTGGTTTGTATGTCCAGTTATTTTCAGTTTGCACTACTGTGACTGCAAAGAGTAGTCACATTCATTAGCCATATACATTCCCCTTTCCAAACCTTACTGAGCTCTCATATTGTGGCAATCTATTCAAGAGGCTAATTTTATGTTATCATTAAAGAAGTCCTGCAATTAGTCTTACACTTCTTGCCTTTAATTTTTTACTGGATGTCATTTTATTCTTTTGCTGTAAGAGTTGGCAAACATACTTTTCTCATCTACTTCCTCTTTTGCATTTATTATGTTCAGTAACAGTAATTAATCTCCTCTGCAAGGCAAACAAATCTAATCCTCTCAGTTTCCCAGAGGAGTGCTTTCTGGATCTTTGATAATTTCTTGTCACTTAACTGCACACAGTATTTTATTTGAATTTGGTAAATAACTTGGTTGAACTATCACATTCATCTCCATGCAGTCCATCTCAAGGGGTAGCATAGCGCTGGGTTTTGTATTCTTCTTCTGTCCCACTATGTCCTCATCAGCTGTATTTTCTTCTCAAGTTTTCTTTCTAAGGGGTCAAAGTTTAGCTTAAAAACCAAACCAATAACAAATTGTCAGCAATGCAGATTGGTTCTTTCAAGTTTTCAAACCCAGCCTTTTTAGTTTTGTTTCAGAAGATTTATTTTTATGCATTCGCTGCCTGTGAAAATTATTCAATTATATTTATTATATCTTAAGTTATTCAATTTCTCTGTCACTCACCTTACACAGAATATCTGAAATGAAGATAATACCTAGATGGGAATTGCAGTACCTCACTGCCAAGTCTGTCACTGTTCACATCCTGTCTTGTGAAGATCCAGTCACTGCTCACTTATCAGACTACTGCATGGAGCTTCACATACTCCTGTGGACCCAAACCCACCTGGCAGCTTTTGTGATCCCTCTGGTGTTGCTCTTGGGTGAATCTCAGTCTTCCCAGTTCAGTCTTACAACTTCTTCCATGACCTGTTCTGACTTCTCAGCTATTGAGGGAAAGCACCTTAAAAACTTGTAAAAACCACTGAGAAAATTGCAGTTTTATCCCCATCTCAATTTGCAAATGATGAGTTTAAAAGCCATCTTGAAAGTTCTGCATTTACCAGCACAAATTCTGTGTCAATACAGGGGAAATTTAGTCTCGTCTGGGGAAGGTAGCACAATAAAGCCACCTGTCCTTTAATTCTATTAAGGTATTATTAACAGCCCTTGCAGGCAAATAAATCAAGCACTGACAATTACAACATTTACTGGTGTATGTGTACCACAAGGTACTTAAAAATAGGCAAATTGAAATCTCCTCCACCCTCTCCTCTAGCAGCCCCCCACTCCTAAATAGGCTTATGAGCTTAAATCTTTATGCTCCCACTAACTTGACACAAAGGTCCAGACTAGGCAAACAGCTATCAACTCTCCCTCAATAATACCCTCACCCACCCTCTAATGTGCCAAAAAAATACAAATTTGTCTTCTTGTGGCTGTATAAATTGGCAGACATTTTGCTGTGGTCTGATAGCCTGCAACTAGGAGAAAGAGTACAACATTTTTGGGATTCATGTACTGTGTTACGGTAATAACGTCCACCATTTGCCTTCCCACATTACACACATATCATCAGAAGTTAATCCTCCTAACTGCAATCATTACTGTAACTCATTTGGACAGGCTTTCCATTTTGCGTGGTTTGTGTTTGGAGTACTGTGTATTTTATAAATCAAGTGGTATTTTTTTTCCATATCGAGCTTTGTGTTTAATGGACATTTATTTAAAAGCACTGCATTTAATTTATTCCTTTCTACTGTGAGCAAAACTACAGACGTTTTGGAAAAACTTCATCATTTCACTGGATAACAATCTATGGTTCCTGGATAAAGGCTGTAAAAATATTGATTCACTGCTTTGGACCAATATTTGCAATAATTTAACTTCTGGCTTAAGCCTTATGTATGGTTAAATCTCACAGCTGGTGCAACACCTGGATATTTTTATAATTCCTTACTTCTATGCATCATATAATAACTTTATCTTCGATGGTTATTTTTATTTCCAGATTTGGTTAACTCTAATGAAGACAATATGAGATGCTAGTAAAAGCATATTTTCATGTTGGATAAGCAGAGAGCTTTTGCCAGGGTAAAGTGGAAGTAAAATATTAGTGCTTCATGTCTTCTCAATTGTATATCACTATTTAAGTCATGTATCAGTATTGAAGTTCATGATCATGATCTGGCTATAAGCGTCCGTGGATACAGCCCAAGTGCCTTGCCATCCAAAATTAAGGTGCCTCCAAATTTAATAGAATCATAGAATTATCATAGAATTATCATAGAATTATCATAGAATTATCATAGAATTATCATAGAATTATCATAGAATCACAGAATGTGCTGAGTTGGAAGGCACCCATCCAGATCATCAAGTCCAATTCCTGGTCCATTGCAGGACACCCCAGGAGTCACATCATGTGCCTGAGATCACTGCTCAAATGCTTGAGTTTTGTCAGGCTTGGTGCTGTGACCACTTCCCCAGGGAGCCCGTCCCAGTGCTTAACCACCTTCTGAGTGAAAAACCTTTTCCTGATGTCCAATTGAAACCTCCCCCAACTCGTTTTCATGCCGTTGCCTTGAATGCTGTGACTGATCACCTGCCCTTCCACTTCCCCTCACAAGGAAGTTGTAACTGCAATAGGTTTCCCCTCCCTCTCCTCCAAGCTGAAAAACCAAGTGACCTCAGCCTCTCCTCATACGGTTTCCCCTCCACACCCTTCACCATCCTCATGGCCCTTCTCTGAATGCTCTCTAATAGCTTAATATCTATTTTATATTGCAGCACACAAACCTGCCCCCCAGCACTGGAGACGAGGCTGCTCCAGCACAGAGCAGAGCAGGACAATCCCCTCCCCTGCCCAGTTGGCCCTGCTGTGCCTGATGCCCCCCAGACCAGATGTCTGTCCTGGCTGCCAGGGCACTGCAACTCACGTTTAATTTGCCATCTACCAAGACACCCAGATCCCTTTCCACTGCTCTCCAGCCTCTCTTTCTCCATTCTATACAAGTAGTTGCCACATCCCTGGTGGAGAATCTGGCACTTGCCATTGCTAAACTTCATACACTTGGTGATTGCTCAGCTTTCTAATTTGCCTAGGTGTCTCTGCATGGCCTCTCTGCCCTCAAGGGCCTTGACAGCTCCTCCCAGTTTAGCACTGTCGGCAAATTTTGTATTCCTTTGAGTCCTGGCCCTGGATTACCAGCACTAGCCAAAATTCAGACTAAAAGAATGATCTTGCAGGTGTGGTGTGGGTTAACCCAGGCCATGTCACGGTCTGGTTGACCCGACTAGAGGAACAGGGTTCACCCTGATTCAGGTCAGCAGCTTTATCACAAACTGGCAATAAAGCTTGGTCACCCACTTGACCGAGAAAATATAGCTAGCTCCCCTCCTTGACCAAGATCACCATCACCAGGGTTCCACTGCAGCTACCAGTGAAGTAGAAGGAGTAGGAATGACTGTGGTTGTCCAAAAAGCAATTTATTAAGGTGGTTCAAAATAAACAGAAGCTGTACACAGTAGCCGCAGGGGATGAAGTGCTGGGGTAGGCAGCCAACAGAAGACCAATATTATAGGGAACAGCATATTATAAAACCTTGGTAATGGAACAAAGAAACTATGAACAATGTAACCACATATGGAAAAGCAACTGACCAATTATTAACATATAACCTTATACAGAAACTATGACAAAACCCATATTAACATAATTAAACCCATAATCCTATGCTTCTCACCACAACCTATCTAGATGTTCTCAGCGCTCTGCTTCTCAAGGCCTTAAGTAGATGTCTTCTGTGTGGTGAGCCAGGGCCAACTCACTGCCAGTCCCTGCCTTATCCACTCCCACAGGGCTGGATGCCAGGCACCCACAA
>VYXD01003808.1:0-37663 GCA_013397195.1 Hylia prasina
AGGAGAAAACCTCTTCCATGAAGTGATTCTGCTCCCTCTAATCCCATTTTCCCAGTTTGTTCCATGTGGATATTGCCAAGCTGGGGCAGCACAAGCAGATGCAGCTCTCAGCACTCTCTGCTCCAAACACAACTGTGGGCTCCTTTGCAAACTGCCTCTGCCAGGAGGTTTTCTCCAGGAGAAATCAAGAAATTGCTCATGACAGGATGGAGATTAAGTTATCACAAAGGGAAGTAAAGGTTGAATATTCCTGTGAGAGTCCTTGGGATCTGCAGGGCTGAACTGGGAAGGGGACATTCATTTCCTGCAGTGCAAATACACAATGTCACACACAAAGCAAACACTGTCAGGTGGGGTCTGAAAGCATCACTGACAAACCTCCTTGTCCTTGTCCCTTTCAGTGACTTTTGCCATCAAAGTCTGAAGCTGACAAGCCCAAAAGCTCTGCCTGTCTGCTCTGGAACAAGGATCTTCCCAAGGATGAGGCACATTCCCAGCAAACACTCCCAGCACAGCACAGAGGCTCCTCTGGAGCTGGTGTGTGGGGCTGCAGGAGGACACAGCCCCCGGGGGGGTGGCAGTGGCAGTGACAGCAGCAACTTCCCACGGGCTGATGGCACAGAGAGACAAAGGCCAGCAATGCCACGGGAGGGGCAGGTTTAATTCCGCTCCCTGCACTGCCACATCCCAGCAGCAAATCTCCAGGGGGCATAGAAACTCCCAGGATGCACAAAATGCAGCATCTGTCACCCTGATCCTGCTTAAACTCGGTGTGTGGGGCCAAACCCCTCCAGATAAACACTGGCCTGACCTGGATCAGTCTCAAACACTGCCCCAGTTCTCACCTCCAACCTGCTCCCAGGGCTGCCACCACATCCCTGACAAGGTGCCAAAGGGCCCTTTGGACAGGGCTCTCTCTGTGTCCCAGGCTTTGGGGACTGCAGGGACCAGGGACAGCCTGAAACCAGGCAAGTCCCTCTGGATTTGGGACACTCTGGGGACAGCTGGGGACTCACCCCACACCACGGGCAGGACCAGGGGCCCTCCAGTGCAGACTGGCAGGGCTGGAGCCTGCTGGGTTTGGCTGCTCAAACATCAAATCTCTTGACAAAGATGGGATGAGTTAAGTGGGTTTTCCTGTCCTGAAAGAGAAGACAAAATGGTAAAGTCCACTGTGTAAAGCAAAGGCTCTTGGCTTTCCCACTTCTGTTCTGATACTCACTATAGGGTTTTATCCATAAAAAATGAGAGGTGGTACGAAATAAAAGTGCCCTTTCTCAACAATTTTCCCTACATTTATTCATACATTAAAAGGATGCCCATTTTTATTTATTGCATTCTTTGCCTAATTTTAACAGAACCATTTTCATTCCAGGCCCCACTTGTGAGTTATTCCATGCTTTGGCATCAGACTTTGTCCAAAGGAGGGGAAGGATCTGTTCCACAGGGGTGTCATCCAACAGGGAACACCCCTGGGCCGACCCCAGCCTGGGCCAAGCACTCTGCCTCACTCCTCCATTCAGGATTCTGGCTCCAATCCAGTCTGAATTATCCCCTATTTTCCATGTCTAGAGACAGGAAATTGTCCTGGTCAGGGTGTAAGACCTTAAACCATGCACTGATCGGGGGGCTGCTGGGATTCCAGCAGGGAATTCATTGTTTTACAAATAAAAACTATTCCAGGGAGCAGCACTGACAAGGTCGGGAGCTGCTGCTTCACCACACAGTGTCAGCAAAAGAGAGAAAACAAAAAATGTGTATCCAAAAACAAGGATAAAATGACTCCTCCTGGGACCAGGGTTTATTCTGGGATTACAGGAGCAGTGCAAACTCCCACAGTCCAATCTGGTGCAGGTGCTCCAGTGCTGCTGCCTCGAGGGATTGAGAAAATGGGCATTAAACACCTTCTCACAGGGCTGGCTCTGAGCTCTTGCTGGGGAAAGAATTTGGCACCCCTGGCATTTCAATGAAATCAGTTTCCATCATTTTGAAGATGCACTGAATAAACTCAGGGCAGAAAAATAAACCTTTCTCCATAAGGACAGCCCTGGGGAATACACAATTATTCCTATGCCTGGTCAAACAAACCAGCAGCCAGTTTTAGGGGAGAGACTTATCTCCCTCCCTGGCTGTAAAACACTTGCAGAGGCTTTGGAGGTCATACAAGCTTGTCAGGATTTGGATACTTCATTTAAACTCCATTCATACTAAGGAACTGGAAGTGTCCTACAGGCACCTCCACTCATACTTGAATTTTAAGCTCTGTACCACCAATGAATTTGGATGTACTTTTGTTAGAACACCTCACCTCTGCTTCTTTAGGTGCCTCCATGTGGGAGAATAAACAAAATAAAGATGGACAAAAGTTTAGAATGCAGCTTCCAAGTCAAATTCCCTGCTAGGAAATGACTCCAGCTCTCTGGTACCTCAGGCTGTTTAACCACAGCCTGGTCCTTCAGGGCTGCACACTCTGAGCTACACAGCTTGGGAGCTGGCAAGTAACAGCAGCTGAGGTCTCATCCCAGCTGTACACAAAAACAGGGACTGGGGCTACATTTGGTTATATGCAGGCAGGTTTTGGTCACTTTGGAAAGTTTCAACCCCTGTTTTTCAGAGATTCCATCAGGGATAATGACCTTTCCACAAAGCTCTTTTAAGGCATATGAGAACCCCAGTAAGAAAATGGACTCAACCCTTTTGTTCCATTGGCCTAACGCCCCAAATTCCAGTGGGACAGACAAGTCCCTTTCCTTGAAAGGCAAAGTCTCCTACCTGGCCCTGTGCCTCCCCCAGCCTTTGGCAGCTGCTGTCTCCATCCTCCCACACCTCCTCATCTTCCTCCTTGGCAGGGTTGGCTTCCTCATCCTGCAGAGCAAACACAGGGACAGTCACCAGCCTGCTCATCCCAAACCTGGGCAGCAGGGACGGGCTGGTGGCACCCTCTGGCTGCTCACCATCCCTGCTCCATGGCCCATTCCTGTTCCTGGCTTGGCATCTCCTTTTAACATCCTTAGGATGTTAAACCACTAAGTTTGCTCTGTGGGGCTTTGGGACAACAGAAACTCCCCCCAGGCAGTGGGCAAAGCTCCTGTTCCCACACCCTCTGCTTCCCAAAGGACCAAGGAATGGAATTGCCCTCCCTCCTCCCCAAAACAGATCCTGGTGCTGATTGGGTAAGTGCATGTGTGTTCTTGTTTCTGTCTTCCCTAACAGCACAGCAAGAGAAAGATTTGAAAATGAGGCAGCTGGGGGTTGGTTGTTTGGCAGTTTGCATACTTTTACAGTTATTTTACAGTTATTAATATAACTGTACTTATATACTAACAGTTATTTTTCTGTTACCAACCATGCATTAATTGTGTGTGTTGTGTCTCCCTTCACAACCACTGCAGTGCCCATAAACTATCAGGGCTTAATTCTACACTGACATATAAAATACATCCTGATTTTCCCTGTGCTTTTGCTTCAGAACTGAGCAGTCAGAGGCAAGGGAGAGAAGACCAGACCATTATAATTTCCTCTTATTTTGATGTGTCTGTAACAAAGCAAGAACACAAAGTTCTTCTCCCAAATCCATCACATTTGGAGCCATGAGAACTGCTGGATTTAAAAGATGCTGATTCACACTAGTGGTATCAGATTTTTTGCATCTGTGACACAATTCCACAGCTGTCTGGCAGCACAGGGTTCTCCACTTTGGAGTTCAGATGCTGCAGCAGCTGGCTCAAGTCTCAGCCTTCAGTTCTCCACTAATATTTAGGGGAAAAGCCTATAAAGAGAGACACAAGTGCCAACTAACTTTTGCATCAGCACACCTGACCTTGGAGCCTGTTGTGCACAGGTACCATTTGGCACTTTTTATTCATGCAAAAGTTACACCACTGTGCCTGCTGGAACAGGGATTACCATCAAAATGTGTGCCAAGGGCTGCTTAAAGTCACTGGGTTTGTTCCATTGATCTCCCCTAAAACACCACAAGCCAGAGACTGCTGAAGTGGCCTCTCATGCTGTTCCTTGACACAACTTGCACTGCTTAATGATGCAAAGGCACAGAAAGGAACAGGAGCNTTGCACATCACCATTAAGCAGCTGAGGCAAAAGTTACCAGCACCTCCTAAATTCTTGAAGACCTGGCAAGCCAAATGTATGTAAAGCACAAGGGAAGAGGAGGGGGAGACACTGATCTTTTCTCTTTGGTGACCAGTGACAAGACAGGGGAATGGAGCTGGGCCAGGGCAGGGCCAGGCTGGAAATCAGGAAAAGGTTCTTCCCTCAGAGGGTGTCAAGCACTGAACAGATTCCCCAGGGAATGGTCACAGCCTCAAGGGTGCCAGAGCTCCAAGAGTGTTTGGATGACACTCTGAGGGTGGGATTGTTGGGTATCTGTGCAGGGCCATGAGTTGGACTCTATGATCCTGATGGGTCCCTCCCAACTCAGGAGATTCTATGATTGTATAATTAAGAAATCAATTTGCTTATCCTATTATGACAAGATAAAGTCTAAGGATGGAACCACTCCTCTCAAAGAATTTCTATCCACTCATCTGACAGTATTTTGCTAAATATTAAAGGCCCAGTGGTATTGCCTTCTCTGCAACACAGCCCTATCTGTAAGGTTTATGAAAGCAGCAATGTTTGAAGTCAGACTTTTTTGTTTAAAAGCACTGCACGTTACCTGAGCTGTTGTAGAGTTCAGAGTCCTGCTGCTCACCTTAAAGCACCTTCCAGGAACACCCTGATAAACCTCACTGTTACCCATTAACAGTGTTACCCAAGAGCCCATTAATTATGTGACTTTCTCTCCATTGTGCCAAAGCTCCCTGAGTGGTGTTAGGACACGTTACAGATGTTGGGTCATGTACACTTGGAATCTGCAAATGCCAGGGAAGAAAAGTTACCAACCAGACAGGGTCAGCACTGCAGCAGCAACAGCCAAGGTAGAGCTTTCCCACCAAATTTTTACCATTTCCAAAGGTTGTGGGATCATTTCTGATGGTTTTAACGTGAAAACAAATGAATAATGAAAAGTCATGTGCAGTGCCCACATACCTGAACTTACCTTGAACACATCAGGCAGGCTGAGGTACTGTATTCCCTTTTCTGTCCCTCTTTGGATCATGAACAGAAACCCTGCTGTGAGCAATTACTGAAATGACTTTAGCCTTTTGTGCTTGTGAATAAACCAAATTTTCCAGTATTCTAAAAAGCGTAAGATCCACAGCAAATTCCAGAACTACAAGGCACCACAGGAAAGAAACCTAGAGTCCATCTCTGCTTTATACCCACGCACTGTACTTGACCATATCCTACAAGGGAATCCCAAAAGCACAGGAGGGATCCTCCCTGCCCCCAGAACATCAAGTGACAAATGTTTATAGGTACACAACTGCTTAGGTTAAAAAATACCTCAAGTTCAGCTATAACCCAGGACCACCACTACCCCTGTCCATCAGTGCCACACCTGCACATCTTTTAAACACCTCCAGGAATGGTGATTTCTCCACTTCCCTGGGCAGCCTCTGCCAATGCTTAATAATCCTTTTTTTTGGCCCCAGTATCCAATCTAAACCTTCCCTGGCACAACTTGAGGCCAGTTCCTCTCATCCTGTCCCTTGGGAACAGAGCCTGACCCCCACCTACCTCCAGCCAGGGAGCTGTAGAGTGTTGAGGTCTCCCCTGAGCCTCCTTTTCTCCAGGCTGAGCATTCCCAGCTCCCTCAACTGCTCCTCACAGGCCTTGTGCTTTCAACAGGAAATGGAAAAGTTCAGGGTTAATGTGTGGACACCTTCAGAGTTCATCCCTGGAGGGCACGAGGGTGTTCTGAAGCCCTGGTGAATCCCCAAAAATGCACATTAGCTTGGATTACACTCTCCCTGCTTGGGGAGCATCACACTGAGCTACCAAAATCCACAGGAGTTCCACATCCCTGTTTATGATTTTAGGGAAGGAGCCTGGGATCTGAAAGAACAAGTACTTTATATTTCAGCTCAGTATTAGACAGAATTGCCAGCAGACTAACAGCAGGGCATCAAAGAAGTATTTATTGACCTGGTTTAACCACATCCTACCATTACCTGCACCATGCCAGGAACAAACTGTCAGTATCTTACTAGAATTGTGTTGTTATACAAACAAAGATGAGCACATACTATCTCAACTGTATTCAAAAATATCTATTCGTTTCACCAGAAATATTTACAAGTGACACTTTTTCCTGAAAAGGCTGCTTTAAGCCAGAATAAAATTTACAAACAGTAAAGGGAGAATCTAATAAATGAATTGAAAGTCACAATATTTGTCATTGACTGCAAAAGAATCAAAGTTACATTTTTGGGTTATTTTTTTAGGGTTAGCCAAGAATCCAAAAATAGTGGTTTGAGTCTAGACACTTATATAAATCTTGTGAAAGAATTAATCTGCTCCCACAATAACAACAGCTGCCCCATTTCCAAAGTAATCCGGTTAAAAAAACCTGTTCTAATAAAGTCTGTATAATTTTAAGTTATTTATGTAGTCATTTATCTATGAGCTACATTATTTGCTGGTTTATTTAGAACTTATTTCTAGAATAGAAAAGAGAAAATGCATTTTACAATAGCAGAATCTCAAATTCTCAAATTTCATTTACAGAAATAGACTACTATCAGTTCTTAGAAAGTACCTGTTTATTTCTCCCACTTTGCTCCATGATATAGCCCAAAATTCAGAAAAAGCAAAAAAGTTTATTCTAATAAAGCAAGAGAACTGATGATTTTGGCCCCATGTCTGTAAAAAACAGATCTGAATGCAGGAAATGACATCTAAATTAAATGCAAAAAAAAATAAAGCCTATAGAGTGAAAAAAAAGAAAAATGTATCCAAGACATTCTAGCAAATCACCATCACCAAAAAGGCATCATTTGCAAAAGGAGTCATATTATCTGTAAGATAGAGAGCTGCTCTGTCAAGCAGAGGAAGCCACTTCATGTCCAGATCGTGTCCTCATGAGGACAGGGTGGCTCCCCAGCAGCACAAGGATGACATCTAGTGACAGCCACATCCATCTGTTCCCAGCTCCAGCCTTCCTAAAAGCACCAGCCCAGGCTGCCAGCCTCACCTGCAGTGAGAGAGGTTAGGGTTGTACCTGTGTTTAAATGTCTGCATTAAAAAGATGCACAAGTATCAGGTATCTTCAAATGCTTCCTTTCGTTACCTGAATAAAAACAAAAAAACCCCAAAAAACCCCCCACAAACCCCAAACATGAAGAAAACATGAAAAAATTACATTTTTTGATATATAATTTATACAAAAATTTGTTTAAACCTTCAATGCCAGAGGTGGAAAGATCCTCTTGCTATATTAGTGCTATGTTGTTCTAATGCAACCTTTAAAGTGCCGTGTTCTTGAGTCACTTGCTGCAACTGGGATACAATCCTTGCAAAAGCTGTTCCCAAAAGATCATCCTGCACAGCATTTACTTACACAGCTATAGTACAGAGAGATTTTAAAAAGTCACACACTCAAGCAGTAGAAAATTCTCCCAATCTCTCCAAAAACATAAAAGATGCTCTAGAATTTTAACATTTTTTCACCACCAGACAGTGCAAGCCTCACTCTGGAGCCAAGACTATCCATTCAAACTTCTCTAGTTAGTAAAGAACCTGGGACAAGACCAAAGTGCTTTATTACAAATAGAGCATGATTCTTCTCTGGCTCTATGCACTGCCTCTAATAATACATTACAAATAATACAAATCAATAATTAAGAGTTTGTTGCTCTTTTCTTATACCCTTCTCATGTTTGTGTACTGGGAAAATGAGGGTTTTTCTCAAAACATTTTCTTCTGTTTATTAGGGTGATCCAACCCCAATTCTTTGCTCCCAGAACTGTAGGCTTCATTTTCACCTTTGACTGCAAAAATTGCACTGCTGAGACGTGCAAAGAATCACAAACTGCATCATTTGAGATTTACAATACCTTATTTTACAACTGTAGTGTGTGCAAATCGTTACTCCAATTAAATTTAATAGTAACAAATATTCTCAAACCATATAAGTACAATAGGTTCTACAGAAAGTAACGTGGATAACCAATATTCTGCAACTTGAAACAAAAACAATAAATAAAAGTTCGAAGTATTAAAATTAAGAAAAAGTAATCCTGTACATTGTACAGTACCTTTTGGTTAAAGCTTCTTAGCAAAAATATACTAATGTATTCTAAGCATTCCAGTTACAGATGGTTCAATATTAAAACTTCAAGGTTTCCTCATCAGGAAAAAAATATTGCATTTGTCAGTAGGTGCAGCAGAAGATGTCTCTCTCTGAACAAGGCTTCAGTCTTTAAAAATCCAGAGACAGCAAGTCTGAATTCCAAGGAGCCATTACAAAACTCCAGTACAGTACTGAGGATGTAGGGTGGTTGTGCATGAGGGGTTTCTGACATTCCTTACTCCCAGAAGCAGCTCTAGAGAGCCCACTGGATATCACTGAGGTCAGCTGGGTCTCCCAGGCCTCCATCAGCCTCCAGGTAATTCATCAGAGCTGTCATTGCAGTGTCGTCGTTCTCACAGATGGCATCGAAGTCCAGCTGAGAATTGCCACCTACACAGTGATGAAAACAGGGAGTCTGAAGCAGGAATGAACACTATGAAGCATGGAGAACATGGCAGCCTGCAAATCAGAACTGATTTGAAGCAGCACCTGCCTCTGAAGTCAAGGCTAATATTTCCATTAAAAAAAAACCCCTAACTTGATTCCCTTTTGGGAGTAATTTAGAACTATTACTCCTTGTTCTGTATTGTTGGGGTTGTTTTTAATTATTTTTTCCCAAATCCTTAGTAGAGGATTAGCTTTTTTCCTTTGTGTTTCTTTTTCAGTGTTTTTCTTTTTTGGTTGGTTGGTTTGGGGTTGTCAGGGTTTGGGTTTTTAAGTTTTTTTTTTTGTAAAAGCTCACAGTTCAACTTGAAGAAGAAGGCTGCAGGTTATAAATAAACAAACCCCTGGTAAATGAGGGAGAAAAAGGAGATGGAAAAGTTTCTAGGAGCTGAAACACAGGATCAGCATAAACATGGCTTTTACAGCATTCTGCCTTTTATGTTAAACATAATACAGTGGCATTTTCCTCTTACAGGGCCAGGGAATCCTGTATCCAGACAAACTTAACAAGGGAAAGACAAAAAAATTCTTTCTGAACCACTCTGAGCAGTCCTTTGTATCAACTGCTCCCAGCTTGCAGCTAAGAAAGGGGTAAAGTGCTAAAGGACAATAATTCACCAATTCCAAGAAGTTCCCTGACATTGCATTGAAATACTTTTCCCTCCTCATCTCTGTCCTGGAGAGAGAACAGCAAACTGCCTCATGAAGAGTTTAAGAATGTAATGGTAAACTTTAGTTACAGATGCTGTTTTTTGTCCTGAGATTGCTTCACTGATCAATTTTTGCTGTTTGTCTTGCAGCAGTAACACATCTGTTTTCAGAGTGCTCTCATCTTCAGCCAGAGCCAGCCAGCCAAATCTCTTTACAATTTATACATGGTTGTAAAGTGGTGCACTCAGAAATGGCACCATCGATCAGAAATGACAGCCCCTGCAACTCCCAGAATAATCCCAAGAGAAATAAATCTTACTGAGGAGAGGTTCATTATTGGGAAATGGAATAGCACCCTGGGTTTGTTCTGAATTCTCTAGAGCTTCTGTTTCTGAAGGACATAACTGAATCAACTCTTTATTTGGCACCTGAAAGAGCAGAATTGGTAGAAAGGACAGAATTAGATCCAAAATTTAGTCACAAATATTACATTACAGAAACATTATAGATTGCTGTCAAATTATTAAGAACTAAATAGAGAAAGTGAAAAATATACATCATCAGGCAGATATTTTGCATTTGTTTAGAAACAAATTTTTAGAAGTTCACATGGCACTGGACGTGGCTTAAATAAAAGTTGTGATTTACACAGCTGTCAAAGGTACTTCACAGTGATGAGTTAGACCCTTATGCAGTGCCAGGGTTCAGTAAATAAATCCAGTACCAAATGTACTGGTTTGCACTTTCCACATCTACTACCATAAACTTCAAATTCCCAGTGACCTCATGTTTGTCACTGCCAAAACATTTCAGTTAAGAGATTAAAAAAGCCCTCACACCTCCTCAGTTCTATATGCATTAAATTATACTGATCATTGCAATAGAGATGAAAGTCATCCTAACCCAAAAAAAAGAGATTTTTTTCCCCTGACCCTTGTTTTATTTAACACATACATATAATTTAGCAGGAGAGATTCCTAGGATTGCCTGACTTGTGTATATTCTACCAGGAAATGAAGAAAGGTAAAATGCTTTCCAAAAGTATTTTAGGAACAAGTGGGATACCAAAGCCCAGAATCAAGAAATCTCTTCAATGAATATGATGAAATTATCCTTATGATGAGACATTACATGATTTAGAGAGTTCAGCATACATAAGTCAAACAACTTCTAAAGAGAAAGATCTGTGGTTACACAGGGGAGAACAGAACATAAAAAGGTGGAAGCCAAAGCAGTTCCTAGACCAGATAGTGTTTTTTTTCATAGGAAATGAGCATTGCAGTGAAAAGATAAACTGTTTCTAACAGGAAAGAAATTTGCATTCAAAGAAGAGCTGCTGGAGAAGTTTGATCACGCAGTGTCCAATACAAAACATACAACATCTTTAGGTAACAAGATATGTTGATTGTTCCATAGCTATGGGCAATAACTATGTTAGTTATGGTTTGTGCACTAGTAGATTTACAAGCACCACTAGATTAGCATAACCATCCATTTTTAGAAGAGTAATGAAATACCTTCAAAGTCACAATTTTAAACATTTCAAAACAGCACAGATTTTTTAAAAAGTCTCTCCAAATACATTAAAGTACACATTCTCACACAAAAACAGATCAGGGCAATCTGGCTCCAACACAGGTTTGGGGCTGACATTAACCTTTTCCTTTTGGATTTTTACAGACAGGGGTGTACTCACATCACTGCAATTTAGAGTTAAAGCTGGAGAAGGTGACTTTCTGAGGAGATGTGATGGACTTAACTCTCCAGAGGGTGAAGAATGCAACCTAAAATTGCACATGTTTAGTTGATTTACCACATTAATCAAACACTGAAAAACAAGACTGTGTGTTGCAGAACCCACCAGACCTCCCCAGTGACAAACCATGAGTCTGATAATTTGAAACAATAATGTCTTAAACTCTCCTGAAGATTCTAAACTGCTCCAAGTTCTGGTAGCAGAAAACAGAGAAAGAGATCAGAAAATAACATGGGTCACAATTCCTTGAGCACACTTTTCTTTCTCTGTTGGATCACCAGCACAGTGATGTGCTCTGCCAGGCATGAGACTGACATTAATTACAACAGTATCTCATAATGCTACTGCTCAACCTAAAAAATGTTACCCATATAATACAATAAAAGTGAAACTGGAGCAACCCTCACAGCATCATATACCACTCATCCCTATCTTTACTTAAAAGCCTAATTATGATGTTATGCATTTATTACCTTTGTAATTCTAATATTTCATTTGCAATTTCAGTTCCTATACTTCCAGCACCAAGAACTGTTCCAGAGGACATTCCAGGTACACTCACTAGAGACTGTTTTACAGCATCTGGAGATAAAAAAAACAAAGCCCAAACAAAACCTTAAACACAGAGCAGTTTCAGCACAGAGCAAGGATTTATTTTAAAGCAGCTTTTGTTCTAGATATATACACTATGTAAGTACATATTTTCAGGTATATATTCAGAAACTATATTCCTTTAAAGAGTGATTCATGGCAGAAGGTGTTGCAATATAAAGTGAATAATTTGTTTGTGAACATTGTTGTTCTCCAGTAGTGAAATACATTTAATCATTGCCACCTCCAGTGTCTCTCACAGACATTGCAAAGAACATGAGTTTAAAAAACCCCCTGGATTTCTCACCAACTAAAATGAGTTACTGAAAGAACATTTTGAAAAGCAAATATAAAGCCTGACAGCAAGATGATAGAACAGCATGCAGAAAGCAGAATCTATGCATAGCAGAAAAACAATAACAAGATGTGTTCTGTATCAGTATTGCCCTGTATATTATAGATAAACTCAGCACGATCTGTTCAGAAAACTGGGCAAAATATGAAAGGCACAATATCCTACCAACCAAATCCCCAGCTCTAATAGAAGCTGCTGGAAATTAAAAGTAGGTTAAATACACTTCTTTTTCGAGTTCTGTGAATTATATCAATTAGGACTCTGTAAGTAGCTAGACACTGGAAAAGAAGTAGCTTTTAAAAATTAATCCTTCCTTGCACACAACCTACAATAAAAAAATCCCTGGACTGGATAAATCTAAACTGACTGATCAGGAGAGGCAGCTGTGATAACTGTAAGAAGTGATACTTGCCTTCTGCAGGTTGGGAACTGTAGAGGACCTCTTCTTCAGCTGATTCCTTATGACCTCTGAGATTTAAAGAAATGAAAAAAATCCAAAACAAACCAACAAACCACAAAAAGTCAGCAGGGTTGTTTTTTTTTTTCCCCCAAGAGCAAAATCCAGCATATATTTGTATTTTGTTTCAATAATACTTTACACAGAACCAAGCTAAAATTCTCAAACTAGGGAAATATAAGATATTCCTCACATATTTCCATGTTCAATTCTCTGTAATGTTTCTGAGCAATGGCTGAAATACTAATTTCCACTTACTCTCCAAGTGAAAAAAGAAAGCCAGTAGGATTGTCTGTGTTCCATGAAAAGGGAATAGGGCTGTCATTTTTGGTAATCAGGTAACCAGGAACAAGGACAGGTCAATGGCTGCCTCCTGTCAGCAGCTGTTGTCCTCCTTCCCTCCTGCAGACAGCTGCAAATGCCCACATCTCCAGGGCAGGCAAAAACGTGTCCTTGGGCTACTGGCCAGCACAGACTGTCTGAACTGCTCTTCTCTGCCTTCTTGGGAAAAAAGGACATGGGCAAAAGAGGTGGGTGATGTTGACTTAAGGCATGAACCAGACACAGAATGGGCAAAAGGCCTCCTCGACACTTTGTTTAATGGAAATAAAATCCCCTCTGTCCCCACTCAAAACCCCAATCATTGGCAAAGATCCTCAGCAGCACTGGCACAATCCCAATTACAGCTCTATTGCAAGGTGCAGAGAATGAGAAAGAACTACAAATAAAAAGAAGAATTAAACAGACACATTTACTGTCCCCCAGGCTCCACCCTTGCAATCAATTTGGAGAGGATCTTTCTGTCCTGCCTTGCACTTCCACCATCTATCAATTGTGCTTCTCCACCTCCTGACACCTGGGGGTAGGACAGCACTTGGAATTGGGTCAACTGACACACAGAGGGTTGTACAGACCAGAAATAAAAGCAGAATTAACTTGACAGTTCCATCTATTCAAATCTCCTTTCCTAAAAGATCCTTCCCTTCTTCCTTTAACAAGAAACTCTTTCACCTCATTTTTTTCTGAATGGGAAACAACATAGTTTTCAGAATCACATCCACAACTTAGGCCTGAAACAAAAATCACTGGTAAATGCCAAAAAGATGTCCAGGTTGTTCAGCCCCTTTTTGTGCAGGGTTGATGCTGTCTAGCCTTGTGCTGCTTTCTAAGCAGTTTATTTTCTGTTAGTGCTAACTGTAATTATGACAAAAAATAGATGGAGAGTCATATAAATTACTTACAATACCACAGTGTTGTTTGATACAATGTACTCCAGCTCTTTGGTCCAAGGATTCATGAAACTAAACCACTGACTCTTTAAAGTAACAAAAGTCCCATCTTTTGCTCTAAATTTGTAGGAATTTGTAAATACTTTTTCTTTATTCTGCAACACTAGATAAGAAAAGGAAAGTTATAATCACCATATTTAAGCTTAGAAAGGTAAAGTTAAAAATAATAAATCTGTTCTATAGCATCATAAAATCAAAATGTTTCTGTTGGCCAAACAGAATAACATGCCAGTAAAAACTGGGATCTGTTCTAAAATCAAATTATATCGCTTCAGCAGGGTCATAAATCTTACACTAAAAAGCAAATACTAAGTTTCTGCAAATCACTAGGAGACTCATGACTTGGTGAGCTTTAACTCATGTCTTTAATTATGTTATCAGACACATCTGCTCTTCAGGATTCCTTCCTCTTTCTTACAAAGAATGGAAGCAGAGGGTTTGACAGATGTGCTGACATTATTCCCCCACAATTAAGGCCCTGCACCGGGAGCCAAGACAACACAAGTTTCTCCCTGATTTTATTACAAGCCTTACACAGGCTTGTCTTAACACAGACACCACAAAGGGCAACGCTGAGGTTGAGTAGTTTGGGTCTGTAGTGTTTTCACTTGCAATTACACGTAGCTGTAAGTAGTCTGGGAGGACCAACTATTTTGTACCTTCTTTGTGCTTTTCAGCTAGGTGATTGTGATCATCTTGATGGCAGTACTCATAACAAGAAGTTCCTAGAAGCTCTTGTGGCAGATACCCTAAAATTGCTGTTGCGCTGTTAGAAATAAAAACGTGAACTACAGCGGATTCAAAGCTGTTTTCTTCAGTATCAGATAAAGCAGAACATTAATATTTAAACAAACAGATGCCTGTGTTTGTGTCTGGGGAAAAAATATAGCATTAGTACAGCTCTAAAACAACAGGGAATATTTTTCATAGCAAATTATCCCTTTTGCAATGAATGACAATTCAAAGGTAAAGTAAGTGTTTAAACATGCAAACCGCATGTACACACAAAATACTTCTGTTTAGTGGCTTCCCCTTTAGCCAGTCACAGTACTGGTCACACATAAGAGTCAATAAAAAGCTCACTAGTTGAATTTTGCTCTTCCACTAAAAGGAATTAGTTTAAAATTGACAATTTTAGTTGAAAGAAAGAAGACTGAAAGCAGTAACATTTCCAGCGACAATGAAATTCAAAATGCAAAGTGGTAACTAGGTCTCTACAACAAACACAAGTCTGGTTCAGAAAGTACAGAAAATGGGAACTTAGTTCTCACTTCTAAGGAAATTATTTGGTACTTCATTTAGATAGAATGTATTTGTTACAAATGTAAGACTCTCAGAAGTAATAACTTTTGGCTAAATGTTTATTACTTCAGTGTGCAGAGCTTTGAAGCTCTAACTTGAGATTTTTCTTTATGACTAAATGAGTCAATTTTCTATAGGACAATACACTTCTATACATTATGTATTATTTGACAAAAAACAAAACCCAAGTACATATAGTTTAAAAATTAACTGCTTCTTGTGTAGAGCAGAAAAACATTCTGAAAATCAGAAGTTTTGAGAATTCTCAAAAAATTCTCAAAAATTGCAAATTTGAATTAGAACTTCTACCCTGCTGGAAAAATTAGAGTTTTGAGAGAGTATCAGAAAATGGAAGCAGTTGTGTCATTTCTCTCCATTAAAGAACAAAACGCTTACCGTTGATCTACATAAACAAATTTTCCATCCATGGCAAATCGTGTAACAAATTCTGTTGCTTTGACTTTTATCTCTCCACTCTTTTGTGGAACAATATAAGGGTGTAACCTCCCAATTGCAACAAGACAGTTAAAGTTACTACTGTCCTTTTCTACATCATTTTCCTCTTCTACTCCCACCTCATTAGGAGGCCAGTTCTTCAAATACCCAGTACAGTGAATGGTGCAGTATTTTCTGTGATCTAATAGAAAGAAATTAAATAAGAAGCAGTTATTGTTCAAAGAGTAAACCAAAGTACTTATTTTATTTTGTTGGCCCTGAGACCAGCAACTATATTTCATGCTTAACTACACCAACTGTACAAAACTATAGATCATTTTACAGAGTACTTTTCAATTAATTTTGTTCTATTCAATTTGAGCTCACCTGCAGAGAGAGCTTCTAACCCTATGTAAGATTTAGGAAGATGCGTTATGGGTGTTGGCAGTTCAAGCACAAGTTAGACAGAAAAGAAAGCAAGAACCCACAGATCACTTTGGTTTTATATGGTTTGTGAGCTAAAATTAACCTGAGGCCCTCTGTAGCTTCCAAATCAATTTACCTTTAGTGAGCACAATGACCTGAACATATGCTCACTGCAGTTGTTGAAAGCATCAGTCAAGAACAACCCAAAGCAATCCAGCTTATTTTCTATTTATCTCAGGTTTCTTAAGTTTTATGGGAATACAAATATTTTAAATATCTTAAATTCCAGCACACACTGTCCCTTTTTGCTCTCTAAATAACATTCAAACACCCTCATAAGCATCAAGGTTTGACATCATGTGTCCTACAGTAGCTGTCTTTCCAAAAAAAATGCCGAAGCATTCTTGACATCTCTATGCTGAACAGGATGCTTTCCATAGCTTTGATTTTCCTCTCTATCACAAAAAACAGAGATCAACTCTGCAAAATGAGAAACTGAGTTATCCCACTATGATTTTGTCACAGTTGCTCAGGTGCCTTCCCTCAAAACTGCTTTCCCAAGAAACGCTTACAGAAGGTAAATCCTTGCCTCACTGAGTTATCTGACACATCAAGGGATATCAAATTCTATTTACTTACAATCATGGGCCTCTTAAAATTTGTGGTGTAGCTCAACAGTAACAGGTTACAGTGAAAAACAGAACTTGGAGGATTTTTTCAGGATCAAACAATTCCAGCACGCCTTTGCAAAAATCAATACTAAGGTATTAAAACAAAAGCTGGAAATTGCATTTTAAAAATGAAATTTAAATTTTCACTGGAAACTTGACAAGATTATACTGCTCTATGGGCATACCAAAAAATGAACTAAAGTAAAATTACTAGGAAAATGAATGGAATTACACCGATAAATTAATTTTACCATGAAAAGGGGAAAAAAAGGAAAATTCATACTTTTAAATACACACAACACAAAAAGTAAATCAGAAAATAAAGTTGGTTTACTTGCTTTTTTCCCTTCAAAATAGTGGAGTTTGCAGGCTTTAGTCACTCAGTTATCTTCAAGACATAAGTTATTTAGTTTCATTCTTCTGATCTGCTCCAGTTCTTTCAAATTTGACCACAACAGAGCACATGCTCCTATAGAGCCACTGTACCTCAGGTTCCTCCCTCCCTCTTTCCAGGGGGGAACCAGGAGGAGAAAGAGTACAATTAGACTGTTTTTCAAAAAGTGTCCCTGGTTCATATTTACACTGCTCTACAGCTACTTGGTGAGATCAGTAGGAATTAGAAAGTCATTAGTGACTTGGAATTTAAACAAGTTTCAAGAGAGAAAGTCCCCACTTCACCTCCACTCTTTGAATACCTTTCTTCTTTGGGTTGGGCAAACACTCCTCCTCTTTGATTGTGGTCCTGCTACACTTTATCCGACAGAAGAAGGAACGTCGAGCACCAGAGTTCAGCCGAGCTGGTCCAGCTTGGAAATCTGTGTGTACTTGCAAGCCAGCTTACAAAGATTTAGTAAAGTAATTTAAAAAACCAAAACCAAGCAATAAAACTTCAGAAGACAAGATGTTTTCTGCATTTACCTCCCAGTACATCGTCCTTACTGTTTAGCTGCCTTAAATTTTGTCCTTACAATTAGAAAAGCCTAATAATTTAAATAGGGCAAAGAAAACATGATTGACACAGATTCCAAAATTAGAAAGAACTACTCAACTATTTTTAAACCCTTCTTGATATTCTTAATAGAATTTTACTACCGATGCTTTAGAAACTTTCACCTTATATTTGGTACAAGGAAGAACTGCAAAGATGCTTGTAAAAGCCAGCTATAAAATAGGCATTAGCTGCATAGTACACAATGCTTTCCTTATTAGAAACAACTGTAAACTAAAAAAGGTTTGGTTACATTGGGATTGACACTTAGCATTTTCAGAGGAGACAGTGATTCTTGATATTGAAGTATTTTATCCCATGTTCGACTACATCAGGTCTTTTGTATTGACAAGATCTAGCAAATACAAGAAAAAAAAGTAGTATGCTGGTAGGAAGAATGTCAGACCACATCTTGGTAAATGCTTAACAGTAATTTCATTAATTTAACAGGATTTCAGTAATTCTTATGATCTAAAATCAACTATTTTCTGGGCTAGCCTGTCAACTCTAAATGCACTTTAAGCAGCAGATACCCATTCAAATGTCTGTTTCATAGAAATACCTCAGGTTTGTTCATCCATGCATCCATACAAACACCTGAATACATCCTGACTAATAATTAGATTTATTAACATCTCTTCAAAAAATCTGAGCACATCCAGCTCTGACTTACTTTTGCCATCAACGAGCTTCTCTCTAGGTGAGACATCTGATGAAGAAAGTTGCTCCTTAACTTTTGCAACATCTTTTGGATGTAAGTAATCAAATAAACTTTGTCCAATTAAACTGGCCTATTAAAAAAAAAAACAACAAAAAAAAACCCAAAAAAGAGATGAGAACCACACCATTTTGGAACTGGAGCCCACACATTACTTATCTCAGGAAAACAACTGTCTACACCTCCAAAAGAAAGTCAATACCACAGTTACTCCGAGCATCAATATTTTGTTTTCATTTGTCATTGCTTAATATAGTTTTTATTTTAAAGGCTAATAAAAACATAGTTTGTTACTTCCCTTTGAAAAACAACAGTTTTAGCTGGAGATTAATGAGTTCTGTACAACTAACTGCTTTATTTATGTAAATAATGCAATTCCTGGTCCTAGCCAAAGCAGGTTATGCACAAAGTAACTCCACTCTCAGATTACTGGGGAAGGAGGGAAGAAACAGGAAGGAGGATGAAATATTCAACTACCTAATGACTCTGAGCTCTAATTTGCTTGGACAAACTGGCACCACTGAGCCAGGAGCAGGCTGGAAGCAGGCCCAGCTCACCACAGCACTCCTTAGCAGAGGATATTTACAGGGATGGCCCCAGCTGGGATGCCTTCCACCTGCTCACATCCCAAGTAACTGAGCTGCTGCACCAACTTTCTTTTGGAACAGGAAGGAATTCTCACAGAAATGGGATGGTTTGGGTTTTCCACTGCTTACCCTCAGCACAGCAGCCAAATCAAAGGATAGAAAGGAGTTGTGTTGACAAGCTCTACTCTAGACTCAAACTCAGGATAAACACCCAGTCTCCTGCCTTTGCCCAGTCCCCATTTAATCCTAATGCAGTGGGAAAATGCTGAGTGCTGCTGAGACAGCCTAACAGCAGCTTTGCCAAAATATACAGGTGCAACACACCACATTAAGCTACAGCATGGGATTCAGAACCCAGAACAACTCCCAAATAAGCTAATAAATGCATGGGGTTTATTAAAGTCAGTCATGTCCTCTGAATCTCCTTGTCTGGCATAGAGGACATCTTAAGGGTCTGGAAGAAGGTATGTCTAATATGAGTGACTCCAGAAAGGCACTTTTAGTTCTTGAACAAAATCAGTGTAGAAGTTAAAAAAAACAAAACCAAACTCTGCTTTATGCTTATTCCCCTAGGATGATTCATTTCACTTTAATTAAAAAAGATAGTTTTGTACTTTAAAAAAAAAAAAAAAAAAANTTTGTACTTAAAAAAAAAAAAAAGATAAAAATAAATCTATGAAAGAGTCCAGATTGGTTATCTGTACATTTATAAAGAAAATGAAGATGGCACAAATGGTTTCAAAGTTACAAAAGCAGACAGATGGCAGCACTGTTTTAGCCTCTGTTTGTGAAACAGAAGTCATTGATACAAGAACAAATTATCATCCCTCGAGTATTTGTGGTAATTGCCCATCATGTTAAACACCAGCTAATGGAAGGTACTGCTATTTTTCCAATTTCCCTTATTCTACAGGCTAAGCTGGCTCCCATTCAGGTGGAGGGTACACACTGGGACAGTTACTGCCGATGATGTGTTACGTGCTGCATCCGAGCATAAAGGCATCGCCCAGGAAAGCTTTAATCAACTTCCACTGCTGAACTACCCATTTTCCTTGGCCTAAAAAGCCACCAAAATCACTTCACTATGTGAAAGAAAATCTCTTGCACACAGAAATTAGGACATCTTCAAATTATCCCTTCCTCTCAGACAGGCAGTTTTCTTAAGGATGATCAGCTGAAATCTGGTGCTGTCCTCAGGTTGGGAACACTGATGTACCTGCACATTTTTTCTTACAGGATATTCAGCTTTACTCTGAATAAGATTAAATCAAGAAATTCCAGGAAATGATAGTTTGATGTAATATAGAATAAAATATAAAAGTTATAAAATTCCTAAGAAAATGCAAGGTAAAAGCAAACAAGAAACAACAATAACCACCTGATCATAATTAAGTATTTTGCAAACTGATTCAGAGACAAACAGAATTTTTCCTCTGTTGCATCCAACCACAAACAGGAATCCATCTGCAGCCTGAAAATAGAAAGATACTGTCTTTAAAACCACACAATTAAAATAATCAATGAATATTAATGACTACAAGGAAGCACACTTTTAAACATGATTTTTAAAATTAAATACAAGAAAGCTGGAGAGGGACAAGGGGAAATGGCTTCACACTGATAGAGGGTAAGTGCGGACTGGATATGAGGAAGAAATTGTTCCCTGGGAGGGTGCTGAGACCCTGGCACAGGTTGCCCAGAGAAGCTGTGGCTGCCCCTGGATCCCTGGCAGTGTCCAAGGCCAGGCTGGATGGGGCTCTGAGCAAGCTGGGCCAGTGGCAGGTGTCCCTGCCCATGGCAGGGGGGTGGAATGAGATGAACTTTAAGGTCCCTTCCAACTCAGGCCATTCTGTGATTCTATAAAAAAAGCAATTAAGATTGCAAGGACTAAATGAGGCCCTCAACCACACACAGCTAAAGTTTCTTAAACACAGCTCTGGCAAAAGTCCAGCTACAAAACAGCTTCTTTTGGGAGCCATTTACAGATCCTGGCAAAGCATTATTGCAGCAAAGGAAAAAAACC
Organism: Hylia prasina; assembly: GCA_013397195.1. Classification (NCBI taxonomy): domain Eukaryota; kingdom Metazoa; phylum Chordata; class Aves; order Passeriformes; family Sylviidae; genus Hylia; species Hylia prasina. The sequence continues at coordinate 20,888 of VYXD01003808.1, forward strand.
ACAAACCTAGCTGTGAATTAAATGTGTGGGTTTATGATGAAGTATGCAAACAAGGGGGAAGATTTTATTCCAGGTATTTTCTGCACCTTTTTCAAATACTTTAAAAATGTACATGAAGCAGAGCCAACAACTGTGAGGATGTTCCTGCATAATTGGCAGCATTCTCTGCAGTGGCACGAAGATTTTAAGAATAGATGTATTAAACAGGCAGACTGTACAGATTATTGTCCCTTCCAGGGCTGCTGCCTGCCATGCTCCCAAACCATCTCTGCACACCTTCATGAAAGCCTGAGCAGTGCACAGAGTTTAGAAATCAGTACAACAAAACACCTGCCTGAAGGAAAAGATGGGAGAAAAAGCAGTGTCCAACTAAAAACTCAAGCTTTAACAAGGACATGATTTATCTGAGAGTTTCCTTCCACCTACCCTAAGGATTAACTGTCGCAGTTCATCATCCTTCAAAAACGAAGGTTTGTACCGGACTTCTGAGTAGGAGCCACTGGAACCTGGAAAATGGATGATTCACAGAGATCATGTCAAAAGTTACATTTTAAATTCACTTTTAGCAGAGTTATACTTCTTATGTCTTTCAGAATTTTTCTCTATGACCCCAACAGCTGAATGCAAAAAATATTTCAAGGTTCTAGAAATTCTAAAAATAAAATTAAAACAAATCTCAAACATACACTGGTAATGAAAACAGACACATCACCAGCTTTTTTCTTGCCCTTTATGAACACAAACCAAGGAAACTTCTGTTCAGATATCATTAATGTACTGCTGGAGAAATGGTATTGTGAGAACTGAATTTTCCAGAAATGTTTTAAAGGTATATTTTAGACTTAACTAAATTCTCTTTGTTGAAACAGAATAATTCCAATATTATCAATTAATAATGCTTCATTAATACTATAAAGCCAACAGTCAAAAATCCAGACTACTGTAGTTAAATGTCTCACCAAATATAGTGAGTCTGACTCACTGCATGTACTGTTCTAGCACTCATGGCAAGTACTCTATAAAATAATTTTTGTTCATTACATTTTTATCCATTACAATTTTTTTTCTTGTTCCATTTTTTGTAACAGTTGAACATTTCAGCCAATTCCATCATTCACTATAACTCCATACAGCACCTTATATTCTTTTAAACCATTTGTTCTGAGGTGAATACAACTGTGCTGGGTGACGTCCAGTTTCCACATCCTGTTGTTAAAATACAAATGCTTGAGTGGGAAGATCTCTTGTTCAAACTGCAGTGCAGTTACTGCCCTGCTGTTTGTCTCATTATTTCTTCATGCAAAACTCCCAGTCTGCTTGGACCTTTAGAAAATCCTCAAAACCCTTCACATCTGAGCCATTCTAGGATTCTATTACTGTCAAGGTAGCAACATAATTGATTTTCTACATGTCTTTGACCCAAAACTAACTGGGTTCTTATTAGACCTCTTTACTCATAATCAGTGGGTTTTGCAATGCAGATCTTTGCTTAGAGTTGACCAAGTTATTATTCTCAAACAGTGGTGCCAAAACCCCCAAATATTGTGTGCAGCTGACAGACTCTGCAATATGCAACTTATATTTGGATATATATTTTTTGGGGGAGAGGAAAAAATCCCAAAACCTAGCAATAGCAAAAGGAGAGCAAAGAGTATTTCCTGTGGGGTTGATCCCCACACTAAACCATCCCCTAAAGATCCATGATTAACTCTGCTCACTGACTGAGGCTATCAGAAGTTTCTGTTTCTTGCTACTCTTTAACATGTGAGGGGTTTTAAGACCTTAATGCAATCAAACTCATTGACCATTTTGTTAAAGTATACACTGTCTTGCAACTTTCCTTTTGACTCCTGTACTTTCTAAAAAGAGGCAAGGAGTGACACAAGAGCAAGGCATGCCCTGAGCAGATGGAAAATATCAAACACTGATGGGTGGCTTTTTTCCTGCTATACTAAGCAAAAATTTTAAATTAAGTTCTGACAGCTACAGACATGTACATTTAAATGAGGAGCAGACTAGGAACTAAACACAGTAAGGAAATGTAAAATAAAATACTCTGGATTTATTTTAAATCCAGGAAGATACACACTGTAACTGTTACTAGAATAAGGATTTACAGGATGATGTTCCCTAAACTCACCTTTTAAAGACTTCAAGTGCTGCACAGCCATCCGTAGCACTGTGAGTTTGTCCAGCTTTCGGGCCATGGGATTGCACTGTGGTATCATGGCAGACAACTCCTCTATCAAATTATTCATTTTGTCTCTTCTTCTTTTCTCTGTTTGACTGTGAGCCTCTCTGAGAAGAAAAATTATTTTTAAAATGTGATGTAGGACACATGATTTTCCCCATAATATTCAATTCCATTTTGGGAATGGAACTATCACCAGTACTACTGCGCTGAAAGAGTTTTTCATATGCCACTGGTATTGGACAATTGAATTGGATTCACTTCAACAGAGACAAAATGGTCCCAATAATGATGTGAAATACTGAGGAGAAGAGATATCTCAAGCAACAATTTGATTACATTTGGCAGGAAAAAGAGGTTATGAAGACTTGTAAAAGTTAAACCCTTCTTGTGACCCTTGCCATGCAAGTGATGACTTGGACACCTCAGAGAACTGTTGATGTCATTAGGAATCAGTGAAAGGCATTCCTGCTCCCACCTCTGCCTGGCCTGTGTAACTAAGATGGGGTGTTCTGCTGCCTTTTAAAAAACCCCACAGCAATAAACATTACTTTTTCACATGCTTCTCAGAGATGGAGTGGAAGTGGAAAGAAAAAGCTGTGCCTCATGTAATTTACCAGAAGTATCTCAGAGAGCTTTCCCTTTCCTGGTAAAGTGGCATAAAGGCTGTCTCAGGTTTCATCTCTTGGTAAGCCTGTCAAGAACTCAGCCACAGAAAGAGTTTCTCTTATCAGCCAGTTTTTCAGAAAGCTCCTTCTAGGGCACATGACTGCACATCACAAGTGCATTTATAGCTCAGGTCACCTTTTCTTTACTTCTTTCTAGTGCACTATGTCAGGTTTTCAGCCCATCTCCTCCCCTCTAACATCCTGCAGCAGATCAGGGAAAGTTTCATTCGCTTTTTTCCTCCTTACCCAGACGACAAGCCAGCCACTCCATTAAAACCCAGATGATTTTTCCTTCTGATTGAGGCCAGATGCAGTAGCACAGTTATGCAAAATGAGGAATAAGTTTTGGTTAATTGATCTCCAAAACTTTTCCTCACAGGCATACTGCAACAGAAGCGACTAAAGGTAATAAAGTTAACTACACCTGGCCCGTTGAGAAAGAACAAAGTTCAGTTTTAAAGATCTACCTGACCACAATTTTTTTTCCCCAAAACAATGAATGCATTCACCACACAACTAATTCTGGGCCATTCTGCCAAGCATTCAGTTTTTCTCTCTCAAAAGCCTTTTTTTAGATTTAATTTTTTCAGTTATGCTCAGATCTGTGGGTTCACCCTACTCTTCCTTTATGTCAGGTAGGAACAATCCAGTAATATCCTGTGTATGCTCCCCAGGATGACAGAAACAAGCATTCCAGGAAAGGGAACAACCTTCCACATCTTGAGGGTCAATGAGGAGTTATAAAAAACTGAACAGGTGGGTGCAGAAATTCAGGGGATGACTGGATGGTGGAAAAGGCCTCTGTTGCTTGCCCCAGCCACACAGGCAAAGGGAGAAAAGCAGGTTCCACGATAAGCACGAGACAAGAAATACTGGAAGGCGATAACTGATAAGCAAACCTCCAGAGACCTTTGCACTGATTCTTTTTCCCTCCAACTAATGCACCAAAAAGTAAGGGGAAAATGTTAACAAAACCACATAAGAGCCATTAAAGCAATGTACAACAATCTTATAGAGCAATCTGGGATACTCTGTGAAGAAAAAATAATTTTGAAGTAAATATATCTTGGAACATTTTAGTTTCTTTAATTTTGTTTCAATTACAGGAACGCTTCATAATTACTAGCCAGCATACTATATAAGTAATACTCCTGACAGCATGCTGAGTTAATAATGTATTTCTGGTTTGACATCTCTGCTCACAGGAAAAATGAAAGACTTATTTTTAAATTCACTTTACAGCACCACTCTGGTTTTTCCATGTGCTTTGTCTGTAGTTTAAAATATCTGTTTGGCTGAACTGTGGTCACATATTTCAAATCTTCCAAGTGCTCTATGTGAATTTCAGTTCATGTGAATTCAAAGTTCAATGGCAAAACTTGAATAATTCCCTATACCAACGCTTGTTGTAGAACCAGAAAACTTTGTTGTGCTTTAGCCAAATCCAGTTCCATGTGGAATAAATTCTAAATATCTCCAGAAGCAGACAAATCTAGAAAAAATAATTCTCAAATTCATACAGATGAAGGATCAACTCCTTATACATTACTTGGGTGTACTGCATTTAATTTTCACCTTAAAAACTTCAACCTCATGTTTTTGCTAAGACATCCGAGATATCCTGTGGCAACTTTTATCAAAATTATTAGCAAATAAAATCCTCAAGGAGGATTTAAAAATTACTATAAATTTAGCAAGGCAAAGGAAAAGCTTACTGTTAAATATTTGATAGTTTTAATGAATGTTACCCACAAACTCATATTTTACTATTGTGAATCTCAGTATTCACTAGCAAAACATCTTTCCGTTGAAAATTATTACCTGAAATCTTTTACTTTAACATGTTCTTCATCTTCACTCCTAGAAAAAACAAGATACAGAGTTTTACATTACATATATAATACTAGGCACTTTCCTCCCACAAATTCAAGATGACAGAAAATGCTCAAATTTACTGTGGCTCCAGCAAAAGCAAACCCACAAAATCTCTAAACCACAGCTGACCTAGCAAGTGATGCAGAAAGAGACCAGAGCACAACTGGCAATATTCACAGTTGTGTGAACATATTAAAGGGATAGCTCATAATTATGGGGCTTTTTTTATTCTGGAGACAACAACATTATTGGAACATTCAAATAACTTAAGACTAGACTTGATTTTATTTTTTTTTGTTTAAAATTTTATAAGAGATCTATTTATGTTTTTATTTCTGGTATCTTATTGTCAAATTAGAAAATAAACAATGCTAAGTTATATTTAAAAAACAAACCAAACAAACAAACAAAACCCCTGAGCTGTTTCCCATACCCTACAGCAATGGCTGGGAAGTCATAAAGTAATAAAACTGTACATGAAACACAATTGTAAGTGTCTGCAGCACAATAAACACTCTGCAACAGGAAACTATAAAGGATGATTCAAACACAGGTAATGAGCTTTTCTTTCCCTATGACCACTGCACTGTTCCCCACTCTTTGTGAAGAATTCCTGGCCTTGGTACCATGAGGATCAAGAGGAGAGGCCAAGCACACAGCAGCTGTCTCCCAGGAGGAAATGGAAGCAGGAGGATCCCTGGAGGTTACAGCTTGAGGAAAGGTGCCAAAAGCTGCTGCCACCTGTAACTGGGCACTGACCCCAGTGAGGACCCAGAAGCCAAATTAACAATGCAGAATCTGGGATTTCACTGGAACCCTGCAATCTTCTAGCCAGTCTGATAAACCCAAATACAGGAGGAGGTTTGGCTCACAACACTCCAAGACTTTCACTCATTGTTTCAGATTTAGACAAGTTAGCAATAACTGATTTTTTCCTTCCATTTTAAAAGAAACTTACCAGAAATATCCATATACTGTGAATTCCAACTGAATTTACATTCTCTGACCATAAGAGAAGAGGTAAGGAGGAGCCAGACCAGCTGCAATGCAGCATGTGCCCTATTAATTAACTTTCTTTCTCCCTGAGGAGCTCCACTTGGGGAAAAAATCTAGCACAATATTGCTGCTCAAGCAATCAGTCCCAGCCTTCAATAGATTTTTATAGCCTCTGTCCTAACAGCTGTGGTGTTGCTGACATGAATAGCTAAATTAAAACTACCTTGGCTACATGAACAGAGGGTGAGAATCCACTTTGTGGCTATAATGTGGGTATATTTAATTGGCACTAGAAAGGACAGAATGGGTGCTCGTCAGAAAAAAATAAAGAATACCAGCTTTTCTCTACTTTGTCAATTGATTTATTAAATACACGTCCCCATTTCTTCTAAAATGGAAGCTAATGTTTTGAAGGCAGAAAAAGAGGGCTTTTAGTCACACTTTTCACCACAAGCACCATGGAAAAAATCCACAAAGAAACAACCAACTTAACCCCAAAGAAAGGTTTTTACACTACCCTTTAAGCTGTGTACCCAAGAGTGACTTCCCTGCAGAAAGGGACCTGGAGGTGCTGGCTGACAGCAGGCCCAGTTTAGGGCAGTCAGAGGGCAAACCACATCCTGGGCTCATCAAACACCACATGGGCAAAGAGGTGATTATCCTCAGCACTGGTGTGCCTTCACCTTGAATATTGTGTGCACTTCTGGGGCCCAAAAAGTGAGAAGGTGTTTGGTGAAGATGGGAAGGCCCCTGAATGAATTCCGAGGAAGGCAACAAAGCTGATGAAAGGGATAGAAGGAGTGTCCTGTGGGGAGTGGCCAAGGGCTCCTGGTTTGTCCAGTTTGGAGAAAAGGAAGCTGAGGTCACCTCCTTGCTCTCTGCAGCTTCCTGAGGAGGGAAGTGCACACAGAGGTGAGGAGCTCTTCTCCCAGGTATCCAAGGATAGGACACAAGAGAATGGTCCAAGAAGGTGGGGAAACACTGGAACAAACTTCATAGAAGGGTGGTCAATGCCCCAGACCTGTCAGTGTTTAAGAGGCATTTGGACAATGCCCTTTACAACATGCCTTAACCTTTGGTCAGCCCTGAAGTGCTCAGGCTGTTGGACTGATGATCATGGTAGGTCCCTTCCAAGTGAAACAGTCTATTCTATAAAAACACTGCATGGCTACTTACAAACAAATAATACTCAAGTAAGGTATCCAGATATAGAAAAAGAAAATGCAACAAAACAATCATGTAATTAACAACCCTCCTGGCACATCTATTCCACAAAGGGTTTCCTTACCCTGCATAGGTACCTTATAACAGCATTATTTTAACACAGTTATTATAGTTCTAATTTAAAAAGCACTTTAAAAGGTAAAAACAACCAAACAAAAATGTTTACATTCACCAGTCCTAGAAGAATATAAGAGCTTTCCTTCACCTCCCTAAGCCTTCTTATTTAACTGGTACTTTTGACTCCTTCCCATTCTAAACCTCAATACTAACAAGTTTGGTAAAGCTGAAAGCAGAGCATCATCTTAGAAAGAACTATCAGGAATCCTTAACATTGGATGGATCTGTCCATCCTGCTCCTTAGCTGGATGTTTATCACCTTGTGCTGTACACAGACCTGCCCACTCCTCAAGGAACCCCACAGCTCACCCAGGCAAACAGCAAAGTGTGACAAATTCACAGAGCTCAAAACAGAAATGGATTCATTCATAAAAAGTACCTTTTCTGAAGATCACCATCAACTTCAACTGCAGAAACATCCCTGCAGAAACAGGTCACACAGTAAGCAAAATGGAGTTTGAAGCACAAAAAGATGACTTGATAGACCCCAAAAAACAAAGTCACAGAAAAATTTCAATGGTAACTCCACTTGATTGGTTATTTTCAGCAAGATCATTAGTCTTAGAACCTAATTACTACTTCTTATAAGCCAGTACTTTTTCAATTAATTTTTCAACTTGAACATTAATTCTTTTAATCAGAGAGATCCAAACTTCAGGGAAACATTACTGTGGAACCAGCACTTTTACTGAACAGGTAAAAATCAACAAGTGCTACTGAAAAAGAATGGAGACACTTTATTTTCCCAGAAACTAACATACTGCTGGAGTTTTTAGTTATCCACATGATACACTTGATCATGGTCTCCAAGTTGACATTTACATCAACACCCACAGTACAACTACACTCTGCAGATCAATGGACTACATATGGAAGAAAGATTGATTAAAGAGAATTGCTTTAATAATCACAAATACATGTAAATCTCCTATTCCCCACTTTTTCAAACATGGATTTTCTACACTAGTTTGAAGATTTGTAGTGCCTTGCAACCCTTTACTCCTGCCTGATTTACACAGCTTTGAACAGATCACTTTTTTGGTTAAATGGCATCTGTTTGGCAGTTACAGAACAGGGTAAAAGAGTTGACAGTGTCACCTCAGTAGTCAAGTATGACCCACTTAAAAAGACGGAGCACTACAAGAGGACAGTCCCCATTTTTAGGTCACGGGTCTGTCTCCACATTTAAGGAAATGGCTGCTCTGGTCACTGAAGCAGCAGTTCTAGATCAAACAACTTCATCAGTAATCTTGTTCTGTGCTTGCAGGTAAAATTCTAGTATGTGCTTGGGAGACTTCAAGCAACTTAAGAACTTGCCTTTACTAGCAGGCAAAGAAGGAGAAAAAAAGACCTAAAAAATTAGGGTTGAAATTTCAGCATTAGAGACACATTATCCAGACGCTTCAGGGCAGGAAATGGCACTACAGAATCCTACATATATCCCTTGGATTTAAGGATTATTTTTTCTAGTTTTAATAACTGGACACTGTCAAAGAATACATTTGGAAGACATTGTAAACGTAATGGTAATAAACAAAGATGATTAGAGAGGAGGAAGGAAGAGGAAAAGGCAAGCCAGTGACCATGTTGCATAAATAACAGAGAATGTCTCGGATTTAGGTTGAGACACAGAGATTTGATTCACTTACTGGTTATCAGAATCACTTCCCTTGCGTTTCCTTGGAATGTCAGGCACAGCAGCGTTGAAAGAAGTGGTGGTGGCAGGCTTAGTGAGGGGATTCATGAGGCTGGGCACTCCACAGGACACACACGGGCTCCCATCCACAGGGAACTTATCTGTCAGCGAGAATAAAGGCTCAGGGGCCAGCCAGAGCTGCACCACTCCACATCCACTCTGCTCCTCACTGTAACAAAAAGCTGTGTGTGTGTGGCTTCTGTGTCTCTGACACAAAAAGCCACGGCTGCACTGCTACAAGCCAAGTCCAGCAAAGAGTGCAGCACCTTCCCACAGAGCTGCAATGATCTCACCAACCCAATCGACACACACCAAGGCAATATAAAACAGCTCTCCCCTCACACAACCTTTGTACTTAAATCCCCCAGCACCTCAGACATCCTGCTGCAAAATCACCAGCTGCGCCATTTCTCAGCAGATCAAAATACTGTGGCTCAAACTAGATAAAAATTAAAAATATATTGTGAACTAGGCTTTTTAATCAAGTGGGATAGCCAAAAAATGGGAGTTTGCTAAAATCGTATTCCTGACATAAAATCCACAATCACACAGAACATCTGCCATGGAAGTTGGAAGAGTCTCAAAAACTTGTCAGGTTCCCTTCACAGTTCTCCTCTTAAGGAAAACTGTTGTTTCTGGGAAGGACAGAAGAGAAGTCACAAGCCAAAGGAATCCTAGCAACCTACTGGGAGAGGAGAGCAGTCTCAAGGAACATAAGCACCATTATCACACTGTTTTTCTGTCTCCACACAGCTGTCACAAAGAATGGCACAGCTGATGTTTAGGCAAAGAGCCAGAATTAACTGTTACAGCAAATGCAGGAACTCCTTCAGGCTTCATGTGCCACTAAGGACAGATGAGAGATTAAGAGGTGTCACTTAAGGAAGTGAGCATCTCCTGCCTCTAGCACGGAGCAAAAACCAAGAGGAGTACCTGGAAAATCCAGCAAGAAGAAAAACAGGACACTTTCTTGTGAGTTTTCTCTCTTTTTTTTAGGATCTGTGCTGTTTGCAAAAAGGTAGAAATGCGCAAAAACAATGACACAAAAGATATTTTTTCCCTCTTAGATGTACACACATCTCACATCAGAAAAATGACCTTCTAGGTTTTCATTTGGTGTTGGAATACAGCTCTGGAGAGTCAAATGAAAATAGGCTAATACTCCAACAACAGCTTGCCTGGTCTTCCACTAATCCTCTCTCTATCAAATCAGACAACACAAAGTCAGCCCCCGTTTTATTTTAGAAAGCTCTTTAACTCATTAAGTCACACAGGAAGTTTCAAAAAAAGAGGTGGAAACAAAGAATCAACAAATACTTGACAAATAAGTGACAACCTTCGGACATCTGTGACAGCAAGAAAATCTAGTTATTTCAAATACACATCATATTCAAATTAGGGATGATAAAAACATATTAAAAGAAATTACATGATAATACTGTAAGTATTTCAGTAGATGTCTGAAATATTTTGATGATAATTCTCCCTAGAAGTCTCTTTTTATATTTCTGTTATTAACACAATTCCAAAACAAACAAAAAATGCTGACAGATCTAAAGGAACTGTTTATTTAAAAAGAGCAGGTTTAATTCACCCAGGTCACAGCATCCTAGAATTCCTGATTAAGCTATTGAAGTATAATCAGTCTTGATGAATATTCATAAAAGAGTACTTACTAAACAGCAACCTACATGGTTCCAAGACCAGAATGCCTTCAGCACAACTGATCCTTTCGTCCTGGAACAAAGCAGGACAGCACAGACCCACTGACCTAAATACTGCTCTGCACACAGATGGCCAGCCTGCTTTCCAAACACTTCCCTTTAAAGGAACAAAATCCAAGGCCTCTTTTACAAAGGTTTTCCAATTTACCTTCAATGTTATTAAACAACTAGTTTTCTCCCTCACACCCAAGCAACAAACTCTGAATACTGCACTTCTCTCTTCTCCCTTTACTAACAACACCCATTTTCATTATTCTTAACTGAGCAAACAAAATATGTTTGGATTACCAGTAACAGCGACATATTAAGAACTTCTACACAACAACTGTTAGGTGATAAATTGAATCCTTAACACTATGCCTGGGACAAACTAAATGCCAGTATGATGGGTGGCTGATCTTGGACAAAAATACAAGGTTAAGAACCTATACTGATCCCTGACATGCTCAGCATGCAGCTCATATTCTTTATATATATATATATTCCTTAAAAACCCACGAACCAAGACCAAACCCCCATCAACAATGCAAAAGAAAACAAATACAGAGAGAAATTTAGAGCTTCAGAACAACCAAGCACAGCAGAACAGTGATTATGAGGAGTTTAACAGAAGAGAGCAAATCTTTTTAATACCTATCACTCACTGAGCAAGAAGTGGGCAGAAACAGCTCCTAAAGCCAAGGCAGCTTTGAGAAGTCAGGAAGGGTGATGGAAAATAACCTCTGAGGGCTCCATAAGAGCCATCACTGTGATGCTGGCTGATTCCAGGGTGCTCACTCCCTCCCTGGAGAGAGTCCCAAACTTGTGCAGGCTGTGATGAAAGATTTCTTTCCCTCTCTGGCTACACACTGAACGGGTAAAAATCAGCAAGTGCTACTGAAAAAGAATGGGAGAGCTGGATAAAGGATTTAGCAGTCTCTGGGTTCACAAGGAGAATGGTCTAGAATGTACACCAACACCCAGGGTGGGCTTCTATGATAGGAAAAAGTTGGATTTTTGCCTGTCATTTGAGCACCTAGCTGACTTTCTTATACTTGCATTTTCTATGAATATTTTCATACCACTCACATCAAAACAAACACCTCTAAACACACGTGAAGCAATATGAAATAATTCCCAATTTCACAGCACATTTGTTTCATGAAAAATAATATCCAGAAAGACCAATCTTTATTACAAGTTGATGTTTCTATAAAACCAAAATCATTAGGAAATTCTAAAACTACTCAAAACAGTTTAATTTAACTATACATGTTTTGTTTTACCATCCTAAAGGGTCTTACTGACACTAGTCTGGTTTGCAAGCCAAATTTTATTTGCTAAGAAATGACATTTTTATTATTGTTCATTCCATTACTAATGCCCTGAAATACTGATAACCAGATTTTAATGGCAAGTGAACAGTTCCTCAAATACATGTCTATTATAATCTATGTCTGTCTCTCAGCATTAAGCCTTAATGCTTATCAATATTAAAAATAAAAAATATTTTTAAAGCATATTATGCACACTGGGACAGATGAAAATAATGAGAACAATAAAGGAACTCCCCCACTGGAATCATTCCCTCTGTGAAAAAGCAAAGACCATCCAAACAGTACAAATATATATGGAAAATAATTCCTTCCCAGTAAGTGTATCAGAAATGGAAAAAAAACCTGTTAGTTCAACACTAATTTTAGTGTATTTCATAATTGGGCAAAGTATTTAAGGGATGGTTATCAATATATATTTCTCATAACAAGAGCATCCCCTATTCTTGTGTTTTTCTGCATGGAAAAGGAATAATAATTAAGAGTCCCCCAAGGGATTGGCAAAGCAGGGAACAAGTGCAAAGGAGCTGCTTGGGGGAGATATAGAGACAAACAAAATCAGCCATATTTCTGTGTCAGCAAGGTTTCTGTGTCAATCCCGTGCAATGCATTGAGAAACAAGGCTTGGGAGACTCCACATTTTTCCAATTACTGACAATAATATTTTCTAATCCCATGCCACATTCCTGAGCAGGTTTCTCTACCAACAGTTTTAAGGTTTTCAATTCCTAAGCAAACACAAGCGTTTAGAAAAGGTTTATGGCCAAACTCCACCAGCCATAAAAAGGGAGACTCCTGTGACCCAGTAATGATGTCCACATCTGAAGTAGCCATTCTGTCCCTCTTGGAGGGAGGAAGACATTTCTAGGGTGATTCATCTCTCCCCAGAATAGATTCCTACATTTGGCTAGATGAAATAAAACAGTTCTAGGGTGATTCATCTCAATCTAAAATAGATTCCTACAGTTGGTTAGACGAGATACAGCCCAAGAGTGCCTATCTCTAGTCAGTAATTACACGGGGACCAAAGGAACTGCCTCAGACTTGGACATCTAAAGATAAGTGAGATGAAATCCACCCCAAGGACAGAAATGTCACACAGTTCTTAAAACATAACAGCCACAGACAGCACCTGTTTGCACCCCATGCAACAAGCTCAAGCCCAAAACAGGCTTCCCAAATTATGTGCCTAATTATGCACTACCTCAAGACCACTCACCCCTAGCAAGGTTAGCTTTTCTGTCTAGGTTTGCAGGACACATATCAGCACTCCAAAAATCAGCAGGAAGACACAAGTCATGTAGTATTAATTAATTAATGAAAAGAGCTGCCAGTCTGCCCTCATTTAGCCAGTTTAAAAAAGAACATCCAAATCCAGCTATCAAGATATTACAGTCAAATGGGCTTGAACTAAAATATCATTGAAGAAGTACATTTATAAAGCTTATGGTGACACTCCCCATAGTCTGGGAATCAGTGAGACTTGGAGAAATGTGGCAGCTCTGCAGCTAACTAAATTAATAATGTGTTAACATGGCCACAACCTTTCCAAAAATAAGGAACTTTTAATCCAGCTTCCTCTTTTGAAACACTTTTAAAGGAAAGGAGAAGAGGCTGCTTTGAATTCAGATTTCTAAGATCACGGCTACCACAGACTACTAAAATGTGTGTTTTCCAAAGGTATGTACCTGGTATGCACAAAACTCTTCAGCTAAGAATCTGAGCTTAGCCAAGTTTAAAGAACTCCAAATTCTGGTAGAAGTGAGCGTGAAGTGGCACCTGAGGGTTCTCCTGCCCAGCCAGAGCAGCTCCTCTTACATTGTAAGGTTCTGTCACAATCAACACGGGTTTGGGAGTGGTTTATGGGGGGTGGGATTTTTTGTTTGTTTGTTTGTTTTTGTTTATTTTGGGAGGTTTTTTTAAGATGTGAGGTAGAGCAGCTCTGCTGGGAGGAAAGGCTGAGGGAATTGGGATTGTTCAGTCTGGAGAGGAGAAGGCTTTGGGGTGGCCTCAGTGTGGCCTCGCAGTGCCTGAAGGGAACCCACAGGAAAGATGGAGAGAGACTCTTGACATGGGCCTGGAGTGACAGGACAAGGGGCAATGGCTTCACACTGACAGAGGCAAATAACTCCATGCCATGTAAATTGTTCTATTTTACTATGAAGTTCTAAAATTTTCGTTTATTTTAATGAATTCTTGCTGCAGATATTCATTAGAGAGCATAAAAATGACACACAGAGCCTACACTATACAGCAGTGCATGAGAAAGAAAGTTATAGGTGCTGTGATATCAGTTTAGGGTCCTGCAATTCTGAACACCTATAAAACAAAGAACCAGATTTTCTAAACATAGTTGACAGTTGTAATAATTATTTCTTTGAATTCATTTATTTTAGACCTTTAAAATAGGTCATGAAAAGCATCTTCAGATGACTTACAGCAAGTCTGGCACCAAAATCATTGCACAGTACCTCTTACTGAAAGCTGGGACAACAATCTTTGGAATGAAGTTCTGAAAATAATAGAAATGTATGGACTCAAGCAGCTTATTCTTTCCCCTAATTTTATACGCATGTGTAATGCAGGAGCAGGATACAGAGAACTCAGTAATGAAACCATCTTATGAACAACACTATCCAGAGAATAAACTCTTCTATGTTAAGAACAAACTGGATTTGGTTTTAATCTCACAAAATGAAAAAAATAAAAATTAAAACACTCTGAATTACAGACATTTAAATCAAATAACACAGGCAACTGATTACCCTCTGCTTCTATTTTTACTTGTTTTCATCACCTGGAAGAGAACCAGTCAAGAATCACAACTTACAAGTTAAATGACACATTTGCTTAACAGATTTCAAACACAAAATATTTGGCCAAAGCTATTAGTGTATTAAAAAGTAAAAAAAGGCAGGAACCAGCTAATGAAAAGATCCTCCCCAAGGCCTAGAAAGGTTTCTCTGCTTTCCCAGGCACTTTCATGTTCTCACCAGGCAGCAATCACTGATAGGAACTGGGAGTCTCATATATCATAGTTCATTTCTGAAAAAAAGCCCAACAAAAAAACAAACAAACAAACCAACCCCCACAAATCCTCTCCAGTTATATACTCCTAGGGGAATGGTGGAGAGTTGTTTTCTTGTAAGTTTTGGAATCATATGATTGCAAAATGCTGAGTCCAATCAAGTCAGCTGCAGAACTTCCATGATTTTAGCTGGCCCTGTGGTCCAAACAGGGAATTTTGAAAAGTTCACAATGATTTGCTTCCAAAATCACCCACCAAATTAATTCTTCTGACAATGAATTTGTTTCTTGGATGTGAACCCTCCAGTTTAGAGTTTGTTTTTCATAATGTGCAAATGTATCAACAATAAGGCATACGCTCAAGTAAAAAAACCAAACAAACCTAAAAACTATTAGGCAGGTAACTTTAGTGTGGCCCTATCCCACAAACAATTAAGATACTTTTGTCTTAAAAACAAAGAAACCCAAAACTTGTTTCTTTAAAATCCACTAAAGGAACAGGTATAAACATAGGCAGCAGAAGAAAGCAAGGATGGGGGTTCATCTCACAATAAAACATGAAAGCCCATGGTTCATTGATTTCCCAAATTTACTTGTAAATGGAAGTGCCTGTGTATTTGGAGGCTTCTTCATTTTGATGATTTTCTCTCCTTTCAGTACACGCATGATATAGAAAAAATAAATCTTAAGTTTTAAGCACAGTTTAGCAGACTGCAAAAACACTACTAAAAAAACCACCACAACAACACTTTGTTTTCAAACACTAACTTATTTGCCACAAAATCTTACAACAGTATTTAAACAATCAAGCAGCACAGGCAGAAACATGCCAAGGATTTGTGACAACCAGTATCCCCACGTACATTAAAACACACATAACCCAGGAGGCACTTAGAAAACAACTACTATCCTAGAAGAACTGGCGCTAACTACACAGAACTGCAGTGATGGCTCAGGAGGGACTGGACCTTTTTTGTTTCCTCACACCCGGTGCAAAACACTCCCTTCTCCTCGGAGAGGGGAAGCGCCCTACTCGTTTCCAAGCAGGAAGACGAGCAGCAGCTGGTGGTTTACAACCAGCCTTGATTTAGTACCAGAAACTCATGATTAAAACCACGGAAAGATCAAACCTTGATCGCCATACAAGCGTGGGCAGGCACACACACACAGAGAAAAGCCAGAATCACTATACCTAAAACACTAAATTATGTTTACCTACCAAAATCAAATCATACTAGAGTTTTAGGAAGGCACGGCTACATGTGTACCAGAAACAGGGAACTACAAACTAAGTTAAAAAAACCCCCAACCCCGAAGAGATTTTTAGTACGCATCACATCAGCATGGTGACACATCTGTCACAGCAACACAGCACACAGTGACCATTATACAGGCATGCCAAGAGGACGGGGCCAGGCTCTTTTCACTGCAGGACAAGGAGCAATGGACAAACTAAACACAAGAAGTTCCACCTCGGTGAGAGGAAGAACTTACATACACTGAGGGTGGCAGAGCCCTGGAACAGCTGCCCGGGGGGGCCTGGAGCCCCCCTCGCTGGGGCCATTCCAACCCCACCTGGACACGCTCCCGTGTCACCTGCTCCAGGTGACCCTGCCTGGGCAGGGGTGTGGGCTGGAGCCTCTCCAGAGGTGCCTTCCAACCCCATGCCGTGATTCTGCGTTTCCGTGTGGGCGCTCCAGGTACCTGCACTGAACTCCACTGAGCGCGAGCAGCGAGCGAGGAGCGCCCAGCGGGAATTAGACACAAACCCGAGCGGCCCCGGGCACAGGACCAGCCCCGAGCGCCCTCACGGAAAGACGGCGGTGCCCCACGGGCACCAGCCCCACAACAACACCCGCCCGTGCCACATCACCGAGGCGGGCGGACAGACAGACAGACAGACAGACAGACAGACAGACACAAACAGACAGGCAGACACACCCCA
>VYXD01003808.1:37734-49716 GCA_013397195.1 Hylia prasina
GACCATGGGCTGCCCCGCCAGCCCCGCTCAGCGCCCCCGCCCCGCCATGTTCCCGCCCCGGCCCCGCGCCGCCTCTCGCGAGATGTGCGGCGCCGCCTCGCGCCTCCCGCGCGGCCCCTCACGTTGTCCCCGCAGGTCGGGCTCGATCCCCGGCGTGCAAGGAGCCGATGGCCTCAATGGCTTCAATGGCAAGTGCACTGAAAGGCGATTACTCGAGACACACCGATGGCTTATTTCAGAGCTGCCCAAGCCTGGCTGCTCTGTTGTAATACCGCAAATCAAGCAGTACCACCAGACTTTTCATGCCGTTATTTATACACGGAAATTCAGAGTAAGTTTCCAAGCACAGCGCCTCTTTTAGGATTGTTCAGGGTTTGCCATGTAAGTTTCCCATGCAGCTGACTTCTACGCATGTCTTCACCTGGACAGGGCCTTTTGACATATAGACGTGATCTTTTTGTGTGTTACAATGAATATAATTCAGCTGTATTCACCTGGAGTATTTTGCCAAGTTAGCAATGTATATACAGACGTACATCAACATTGATTTACTACATCCTTTAAACATGTTAGTTCCAGGATGTTCTTGAGTAAGGGATGCTGGCAGCTGACTCTTCCAATGGTTACATCTCCATTCTTCCTGGTTAGGCTGGGAAATAAACAAAGATCTTACATGAAAGAATGTCCTGACATAAGATAACCTTGACATATTCCCCATTTTGCAACACCCGGGCTTGCACTCTGCTCGTGTCCCCAGGCTGAGCAGGGCTGGTGTTCCTTTCCCTGGGTGCTGTACAGAAGATGCTTCATCTGAGGAATCCCCAGGATCTCGGAATAGTTTTGGTTGGCAGAGGCCTCTATGGTCAGAGAGCTACCTGTGCCATCTCTGAAAAGTAGCATAAAATAAGGATAATTTTACAAGTGTATTGAATTGTGTCAGCAGACCTGTAGTTGGTTTTTGGCAGTACCAGGAGCGCGCTTCTGAAGTGAATCTGCCCATCTCGGTGCTCTGCTTCACACCCTGGAGTGCTGGTGTGAGTGAGGTGTGTTCCTTTTGCACAAAGACCTCAGGGTGCACCTGGAAATGATTAGTGTGTTCCAGCTATTCCCAGGCATTCCTATCCTCCAGCAGATCCCACTAGAACCAGTCCAAAATGAAACCTCTGCAAACACATACGGATCTCAGCAGTGCCTCTTCCACGCGACAGACCCTCTCTCACTGTCCTGCCCTGTGTTGGTGCAGCCTGTGCCTGCTCAGTTCCACTTGCAGCTGTGACAGGAGAGGCTTTTCCTCAAGCACACAAATCCTGACCTGTGCCATCTCCATGGGATGAACAGGTGCTGCTTCTCTCTGTTGGGGCACGACAATATAAGAAAAATCTAAATGTCTCAGAGAGTGTCCAAAGTAGGATTATGGAGGTGATGGGGAAGGGCCTGAAGGGGAAACCACATGAGAAGCAGCTGAGGGCTCTTGGTCTGTTCAGCTGGAGAGGAGGAGACTGAGGTCAGAGCTCACTGCAGTTCTGCAGCTTCCTCACAAGGGGAAGAGGAGGGGCAGGCCCTGAGCTCTGCTCTGTGTGAGCAGGGACAGGACCCAGGGAATGGCTGGAGCTGTGTCAGGGGAGGGTTAGGGTGGGTATCAGGAAAAGGTTCTTCCCCCAGAGGGTGCTGAGGCACTGAACAGGCTCCCCAGGGAGAGTCCCAAGGCTGCCAAAGCTCCAGAAGGATTTGGACAACATTCCTAGGCACAGGATGGGATTGTTGGGGTGTCTGTGCAGGGCCAGGAGTTGGACTTCATTCATCCTTCTAACTCAGGATACTCCGTGATTCAGTGCAGCTGGTGTTGCTCAGTGGTGAGGCAAGAGCTACAGAGTTGGTGACCTGTGGAGGAAGCTCCTTCTGCAGGTGGTGTTCTGCTTTTCTGGAGCCTTTCCCCTGTCTGTTATTAGTAATGGGGATCCTGTGGAGCTGGCAAGAGTAGATGTAATATTTTGCAAAGGATATTATGTTCTTTCATCATCAGTTCGAGTGGTCAGTATCTAAGCTGTTAAAATTTGTGTCTTTAGAGCTGCAGGAAAGGAATCAGTTTTTTCAGACCTGGGGGCAGACTCTTAAAGATAAAATGTCCTTTGCTAAAAGTGAATAAGAAAATGTGACTAAATACACACAAAAGGGGGGTTGGGAACGGTCCCTTCTCCCAAGTAAAAAGCAATAGGATGAGAGAGAACAGCCTCAAGCTGTGCAAGGGAAGGTTTAAATTAAATATTAGGAAAAAAATCTACATTGAAGGGTTGCCTGCCCATTGGAAAAGTCTGTCAGGAAAGTGGTGGAGTCACCAATTCCAGAGGTATTTAAAGCATGTGTGGATATGGTTTAGTGGTGGATTTGGCAGTGCTGGGGTAACACTTAGACTCGATGATCTCCAGGGTCTTCAAGTGAAATGATTCTGTGATTCTAAGGGCTTGAGAAGGTAAATCCTCACAAAACACTGTGAGCCAAATGCCTTTGGACACCCACGAGTTTTATGTAATGTGGTAGAAAATCAGCAACTCACCTAGTTAGGTAGAGTTGGGGGGGAAAAAAAACAACCAGAAAACAAGGATGTGTTTCCTTCATAGCTTTCAGAGATGTAGGCAGAATTCACTTGTCTAAACTCCAAACTATAATCTTGAGGATGGTTCCACAGATGCAATCCTGAACTCCACTCGTGACATCTTTTATAACTGGAAGCTCCCAACACATTTCCCATGTGATGTGGAAGCTCCTTGCCCGTGTGGGAGTGGGCACCTCAGCATCTTCCCCCTGGAGCCCAAGGGTTAGAGCACGTGGAAGGAGTGGGTGCATGGCTCTGACAGAATATTCCAGGGAATACGCCAGGGAATGTGGCTCCCAGCTGGGCATGCTGCTGAAGAAATCCCGTGGTGCTTCTGTGACAGTCTCAATGCACACTTATTCATAAGGTACCTTTTTCCCTTGGATATCTGACTTTTCATTTTAGAGTTTTATGTTCTATAATAATAATAGTAATCCCACTGTTACTCCTGCAATTAAATATATATCTATGTATATATATCTCCATCATGCTGGGTTCAGTTGGTCTTGCAGAGTTTCCATTGAACAGAAGGAATTACAAACCCTTTCTGCCCTAAATGAAATAGAAAACAGAAGGGAGAGCTAAAAATCAGAAGCTAAGATGCTGTTGCTGTCTTTGAGAAAGCCACTAGCATTAATGCACACTTATTTTACTCATATACCACGACTGATACTGAGGAAATTTTCTAAGGATTTATTCCCAGGAAGCTTAAATGTCATCTTTTGTCCTGCTAAAATACTGTCTTGCCCCAGTTTTGAAGCTGGGAGCTCCCTCCTCCAGGTTTGCATCATCAGTGGACACCCAAATGTTAAGGGGATTTCAGAAGTGAGTCAGCCACACCGAAAATGTTTCAGCAGCTCAGGAGCCACAGAAAGCAGAATATGGCTGTTCTAAAGCTCAATGAGTTAAACATTTAAATAGTTCCCCAAAACTGTTTTAACAAGCTTAATAGGTCAACAGCTATTAAATACAAACTATCGCCTCATGGGAACATTAATGAGGACATTTAAAATCTTTTTTTTTAACTGACTCACTAGAAACAGAACTACTGTACCTGATTCCATTTTATTTCATATTTTTTAGTGCCGTCGCAATTCACTGCAGAAGTTTTTGGCATCAGGTCAGAAAATCAGATCAGTCTCTTGGCAGTATTTCTGCCTGTCGTGCTCCTCATCCACGGTCAGTGACATGTCACTTGGATGATTCCTACAAACAGAAAGCACTGCCAGATTGTTAACACAGATTTGAGACATCATTTCTTATATTTGTTTCTTACTCAAAGGTGATGATTGGGCTCTTTGCTGAACCTTTAATATATGACAGTAACTGGTGTTGATAGCACAGTTTGCCTCCAGTCTTGGCAGAGCAGGATCCCAGTTTATGTAAGGCACTGATTTTGAGTAGGCCACACTTGATATTTTTGCCCCATTTTAAGGTGAGCGCTTTCTCTGGAGTAGCTTTCAGCAATAAAATAGGGAGCAGAAGGCTTTATGTAAGGCACAGATAGCCTCTTTTCTCCAAACAACTTACACAACAACGTGCAAAAGGGGTAAAAATAACAATTGACCCTCGGGGCAGTTAAATAATAGCCTGAGACTGAGCAGTTAAAGTGTCTGTGTTACTCCTCCTTTTTTTCTCTTCTCTCACATCCAAAGCATGGCATGTCTTTCCCAGGACATGGGACATGCTGCCCTGGAGATGTGGATTTCTTTGTGTGTTTGCTGGGGCCAAGCTGGCCCCACACACCCCTCACTGATGAAGTCTGGAGAGGGAACACTAGGAGTCACTCTCCATTATTAGGGTGGCTTGTGATTCTTCTCACAAAAACACCCTAGGTAACTGCTTAGGACGAGCCAAAGAACTTTTTTTTGCTGAAACTTAATAGCAGGAAACTGAAGTGACTCAGCTCTGTAAGTACAAACAGAGATTTTTCATAACCTTCTCTTCCAGAACACAAAAGTTTATGGTTTCCCCTCAAACCGTGGTCGTACGTGGCTGAAAGTACAGAATCAAGTGTGGTTTTGTACAGGACATGTGAACAAGTTAGCCAGTTATAAGAATTAATCTTTTTTTTAAAAAAATCTATTTCAGTCTGTTATTTGTAGTTTATTCTGCTTGAAGGGCACTGGATTACTTTTAAGGGCACCACAAGCAATTTACTGACTTTGCTACAAATTCTGTCTCTGTATATTGGTAAAATCTGCAGTCACTTTAAAGCAAAAGTTCTTCCCCAAATCTGAGAGTCTTTTGCTTCAAAAATTACATAAATAGCATAATCATACTGTCATTGGCCAATAGTAAAAATAAGCTCTTTATCTGTGGTCAATAATTACTGTGGAAGCCCCTCAAAGAAGCAAAAAACAGCACCCACCCCCCCAAAAAATCAGGCTTCACTAGCAACTAACTGTGCTGTGCTGGCACAATACCAGGAGCATGGATTATGTTCTGCAGTATCCACCTGGATTGTGACAGGGATATACTCTGGTCTTGGACATCTGGGAATCACAGACAAATTCCTTGCATGATGAAACAAGTTTAACTTGAGAAGAGCATCTGAATCCTACCTGCTCTTCCTCTCTAATCTCAGTATTGGAGCCACAGATCTGATAATTTAGATTGTCTAGCAAAATTAAAGGCAGTCAAAAGGATTACTATTTTCCAAAGTGCCTCCTTCATTTTGGAGTCAGGCTGCTGAAAATAATTCACACAAATTCACACAAAGTAATTCACTTGCTTGTAAATATCTTATCCCAAAATTTCTCAATTTGATGGCGCCACTTCTGATTTAAAAATCAAAATAATCTTCAATTTTGAAATAACCTTTTTGTTCCTGGCAGAAACTGGTGGTTTCTGAATGCCTAATGTGAGACTAAAAGTGGCATTTAAATAAATTGTACATTTTACAATGTATTTATTTATTACAATTTATTTAAATGCTTCACTCAAGGCATTAGTTTGATTTTAGTTATTAAAAACCAGGTAATATTGTCCTGTTTAACAGCAGAAGTGCCATGCCAGTTTCTCACCACTGTGTTTGAAGCCAAAAGGCCTCCTCTCCACACACTGCTTTTCAACCAGCTGAGTTGTATAAACAGTGAAATCTTTTTGTCTCATTTGTAAGGAACACCAAAGCATGGTATCAGCAACCAGTTTGCTTTGAAGACCATCCTTGTTCCTGGTTTCTTTGGGCTTTAGATAGGGATCTTCTGCTGACGTCAATGGGAGTTGGATGAGACCTCAAAGAAAGTCTGCTGGACTGAAGATCTTGACGTATGTGTCTGGCTTGCCAGTGATTTCGCCCTGTCCTGATCAAAAAAGTCACTGAAGTTCTTATCTGATCATTCTCTAGTATTAAATAGACATGGTGAAGTCAGAAGTAGAATTGGAGAAACGAAGTGTCCAAAACTGTTGCAGTTTTGCACTCCCAGTAAATCACTGTTCCCATTTCCAGTTGGTTTTGTTCATGGCCACACATACCCAGACGAGGACGGGGGGAATATCTTGGCATCCTGTTGGAGCTCCATCACCTCCATCTCCTGGCCATTACAGCCACGCTGGGGCAGATCCTGCACACAGCTCTGGAAGGAAAGTGTCACTTCCACATGTCTGTAACACTTTCTGTAGCTGCAGTCTCTTGCAAGATGTGGAGCAGGGGCTGTGGTTACTTTTACACAATAGCTTCAAGGGCTCAGCGCTCACTCTGCTGACCAGCCGCCCTCTCATCACTCAGTTCCAAGGGCAGGGAATGTAGAGGCAAGGGCAAAGATTTTGTCTTTGGAGCAGGGAGGATGGGCAGAGGCACCTGGAGGGGAAGGAGCTGCTGCCAGTGGAAGTGAACTGCCTGGGGACAGCACGGAGAGCCAGCACATGCTCCTGGAGGAGGGAGAAGCCGCAGCAGATGGTGGCTCAGTGGGAGCAGATTCAAGCAGCTGGTACGGAAACAAGACGTGGCACCGAGGGTCAGTTCAGATCTGAAACAAACTGTTCCTAGCAGAGCTCAGGCTTGGTTGGGAAACGAGAAACTTGTGCTCATTCCCTCCTCAACATGAGGAGATTGGAGTCTGTGCTCCATCTCCCCTGGGAACAGGGACCTCTGAGGGCTCAGGTAACCTGAGGAGTGGCACTGGGAGGAGCAGGAGGTGGAGGGATGAGCTCCCTCTGCGTTGGAGAGATTAATTTCCTCTCACACCCACTGCAGTTCCTGAATGATGAAGTATCCAGACCCTGGGGCCAGTTCAGTGACAGACACCCCAAGTTGCCCTTCAGCTGGCCCAGTATTAATGCACCTGGAACCTGGTGCATTTTAGGAGCAGGCATTTGATGCTGCAGAGCCTGGCATGGCTGAACACAGCATGGCTCACAAGGAGCAGGGCCTGCACCCACCTTCAGAACCTGCTTTCACCTGGGAAATAAAGCTGTGGGACAGGCATTTTAGTACCTCTCCATATTTAAAGTTTACATGTGTGATGGATCACATCACCTTAGAGAAATGGAATCACAGAACCATGAAGGTTGGCAAAGGCCTCCAAGATTGTTGGGTCCAACTTGTGACCGATCCCCACCTTGTCACCTGGACCAGAGCACTGAGCACCACGTCCAGTCCTTCCTTAAAAGCCTCCAGGGATGGGGACTCCAGACCTCCCTGGGCAGCCCCTTCCAATGCCTGACAGCCTTCTACATTTCCAAATACATTAAGCACTTCCTGAACTGCAAGTATATCCTTCCTAGTCCGCAGCTGGGAGGCACTATTGTCCTCACTCCTGAGACAGACTGACTCTTTTGGATACTCCTCCCTTCTCCTTCCTTAGGAAGATTGTCAGAAAAAGTCTCTTATTGCCCAAAGCAGTATTGTTTTACTTAGGTACCAGGCACACTTTGTACAAGAACAAAGAAATGAAAAATGTAGAGATTTGCAATATGTCTTATTAACCCTAAACTAAGATAAGGTTTAAAGGAGACTTACTTATGCTGAAGGCAGAGCATTCGTATTTGCCATTCAAGTGGTTTTTCTGGGGAATACCTGATTTGATAAAGAACTAAACCTGTATTTCTTTATGATGTGTAGCTTTGCCATACAATCATGTACAGTCAAGGGAAGAAAAGGGTGATCTCATTAAATAGAATTTGCAAATTTCAGGGTTTTTTTTACCTTTACTGAGAGCAGCAGTTCTGGAGTGGAGGGAGGGAGGCCTGTTCTTCTCAGGAGGGCTCCAGACAAGGCCAGGCAGTGTCTGCTCACTTCTCTTGGCTTTCAGCTGCTCCACTCTGATCTTTTTTTACAAAACTTTCACTGCTTCTGCTGCTGCTGCTCTGAACTTGGCAGGGAAAGTGGAACAGGAGGACAGAAAGGATTCTATAGTGGATCGAAGGACACAACTGCCCCTGGAAGCCTTTCCTGGATAAATTACAGCCTATAGGGAAGGTAAGACTGGAGAAGGTCAGTTACCATTTGAGAAGCAGCTTCTTCACGTGACTGAAGGTGGGACATTGAAACAACATTTGCTTTCTCTACTTCCTGATTGAGTGTAACAACACTGGGGTGTTTCATTGTCCGTGGAATTCAAGATGAGAATCCACAAAGTAGGATCTCAATTCCTTAAATGTCTCCCATTCCAGAAGAAAAACCCAGTACACCAGGGTAAAAGAAATGAAAACTGCAACTTTACAAAAAGAATGCTACTTTTATTTTCAAATGCTGTAAAAAGCCTCATATAAATTTTTATAATGCTTCTATGTAACTTTCCCAACCACAACTAATGAAACAGTCTAGGAAAAATATAGCAGTTGCCATTTTGACTCCAAGAACGAGCTGCTGTGAGATCCCGACAGTAAAAGGACAAGGTACAGTGTGTTACAACGCCTGTGTTTGCTCGTGTTATTGAGAAAGTGAGAGCACTTCCTAAGCATTACCTGGGCTAGACTGCAGCATTCCCTGCTTGCTGGGCACAGGAGGAATGTCACCCCTGGGGAAGGAGCTGACAGCAGAGCTGGGTGCTGTTCCTGGTGCCCATTCCTGGTGGCCCCTGGCTGAACTCCCCCCGGCAGGTGCCCTTATCCCAGACTGTCTCCAACGGCTCAGGTGGGGAACAATTGACCTATAAAAATAACACTTCTATAACTCTCCAGCAAGGCAAATTGAACAGTGCAAATGCAGTATCAGCAAGATTTGATTTCTGAATGCTGGCAATTTTTTTTTAACTCCTTTTGCACATGAGACAACCTCTGCTGATATCCTGTACCTAAGGCCACTCGCTGATGCTGACTGGAGATGGAACGACGTGCAAAAGCTCAGCTGCAGTTGCCAATCCAAGCTTCCTCCCCACTTCCAGGGAATTCCAATCCAGAATTTGGATTCAGACTCTCCACTTCCATCGACACGCTCAAGTTTTCCCTGCTGGAATAGGTAAATGTCCCAGCAAACCTCTGATAACAATTTGCATACACAATTTCACGTTTTAACAAAAGTTTAACAAAACATACTTCCAGAAAATAAATTTTCACATGGTTGCAATCATCAAGCCATTTCAGGATCTTTGGTACTCCAAGAATAAGAAAAATAAATGGCACAGTGACTAACATTGCCAAAGGAAAACACACAACCATCCAAAGGAATCAGACAGAAATAACAAAATTAAAGATATGTTGCACTTCCTTTCTTTTTTTTTTTTTTGAAAGCCAGTGTAGATTAACCTGCTGTTCTCTTCAATCCATTACAGTGTCACAGTTTCACCTTTTAAAAAACCCCCTATCATCCTAAAAGCAGTAGTTAATATTGTTTAACTTGACTTACTGATTAAAATAATGCTATGTTTACAAAAAAATTTTAAAAAGTCAACTACCACAATACAGGAGTTTATGCTAGATAGGCTGCAGGCTGTTTCCTTATGGATATAACTCCTATGTGAGCACTGATATGATTAATCATCTGCAGTTTTAAATTAGTATTATCTTTAGTGTTGCAAATAGAAGGGTTGAGCTTTTTCCCGAGTTTGTAAACCAGTGAGTATGTACAGACATAGTTGTTTAATAGATAGCTTTAAATTAAGTGTGTATTTCTCTGCCCTCCCCTAAGCCTCACAGGAAAAAAAAAAAATCACCAGTATCAGTGAGCATTTGCAGTTTCCATGAAACTGAGCTTGTCTCAGTAAGTTTGAGCAAAGACTTCTTTGTAGGTAACGTTAATGGGGTTACTGTGCTCTTCTGAAAGGTGCAGTTTGCAGGAATTCCAATTCCAGTGCACACAGTGCCCCACGGATGAGACTGGAAATTAAAGCCAATGAAAATTGTTTTGAATAGCAGTGTCCTTTGAGGCCAAGTTTGCATCTCAGAATTTTCTTTCCTGCCTGAGCTTCCCTGTTTTGGAGTCAAGGCCTTAGGAAAGGCATTTCCTTTCCTGCGAAGCCTCAGGAGCTGTTGGGGCACGGGCAGAATGATGCCTGAAAGGTGGATTTAAGTGAGTTATTGTTTTTGTACAGCCTTTGGATGGCCATAGGTTGAGCCTCAGCACACTGACAAGGCTAAGAACAACACTGGAGAATTTTTAAGGACCTTGCCCCAACAGCAGTACAGGGATGTTAATTAGTGTAAGGTCTGGGAAGCAAATCTGGGAGATCAAGGAGCTGGATGGGCCTCAGTCAGTG
Organism: Hylia prasina; assembly: GCA_013397195.1. Classification (NCBI taxonomy): domain Eukaryota; kingdom Metazoa; phylum Chordata; class Aves; order Passeriformes; family Sylviidae; genus Hylia; species Hylia prasina. Next base: position 47,968 of record VYXD01003808.1, read on the forward strand.
GCTACTCCTTTCTGAGGGGCTGAAGACTAAAACTGCTTGGTATAAATAACAGATATTAGATACTTCAAGGGAGACAAAAGCACGGAGGAAGGGCTGGGTCAGGGATCCTGGCTGGATCAGGGAAGACTACCTGCCCATCACAGGCACTGATGGACAGAAATCTTGCTGGCAAATGGGCTCTTATGCAACAGATGAACATCCCAGTGTGTTTTTCAGAGCATACAAATAATTCCAAACAGCTGATACCACAGTGCCTAACAGCAATAAATATTTCTCTAATGGCTTTGTAACAGTAGTTTCCATATTGCTACGAAAGTCTGTCCAGTGGAATCTTTCCTGCTGTATGCCAAAACATCCTGTGCTCCACTCAGAGGGGGCTGCAAAGGTTTTAGGATGCCTTGCACTGGTGTGCAGAGAAGGGAGACAGGAACAGTAACTCTGCTTGTTCAAACACTGAGGAATTGTTCATTGCTGTCCATTTCTTTTGACCAGAAAATGACAGCAGAGATCTCTGCTGTACTGTGACAGATTCAAAGCCCTGCAGATAAGCTGTGAGTACGGGCAGAGAAAGTCACCAGTGACCAGATAATTGCAAACTGCTCAGGGAGCACAACTCAGTCCTGAACTGCTGCTGAGCTGTACAAAACCAGAGCCTGTACGTGGAGGTGTTTCTGCTTCTGTTTCCTCTGGCCGGGGGAAGGAGACCTGGCTCAGCTGTCAGGTTGTCACCATCCTGCAGACTGGCCACAAGAACATTCAAGTGGTCCCTGGAAAGTCCCTGCAGGCTCATCTGATCCCTTCTAATCCCATGGCCAAGCCAGATGGAGGTCCTGGAAGAACAGGAGTCCACGGGAGAGTCTGAGTCTAGTGGGACACTCCATTTCCTCTACGTGAGCAGAGGCTGCGATTCTGGAGAGGTTAGAGCAGGATCCCCTTCTGCCTGCAGCTGCTCAGGGAGGAAAAAAAGAGAAAGCAGCAACCTGATCACTTCCCTCGAACACATTTTGCACAGAGAGAAGAGAATGTTTGAATTATGAGCAGCTCAGATGATCTGCTTTAGAGCAGGGGCAGGAACGCAGTCTTGGAAATTCCACCATCTCCTCAAAATTTTGTATCAGAACGTTTCTCTTCTGCTAAAAGTATTGATATTTTTTATTCAGATTCCTTTTTTCTTCTGAAATTGCAAGTAGGCATCATCACCTCTAACAGCAATACTGCTAACCATCCTTTAAAGCAGAAATATCACTAAACAGGTCACAAGGACTACCTCACTGCCACAGCACTGTGGGAAAAGGGACAAAAGGGATAATGATAAAGTGCTGATAAAGTCCTGCACTGGGGGCAAGAGAGGGCACACAAGGACAAAAGGAGGCCCAGAGGACACTGCTATTGAAAATAATTCCATGTGCTACACTCATGGGGGATCTGCAGACCACAAATGGAACACCCTTGAGCAACTGCTCAGAGAGGTTTGCAAATGTGGACAGTTTTCTTTATACTGCATATCTAAACCCCAACCAGGTGAGCAGTACAACAACAATGCTGCATCAAATGATATGTTTCCCTCCTGGGTGGATTAGATGGTTTACAGTACAAACAAAGCCACAGTACAGAGAGGCATAATTAACCGTTATCCACACGTAGGCAGTGCAGGAAAAGGGATGCACGTTCCTTTTATTCCAGTACCTTTGTATAATAAAGTTAACAAAAATATTCAAATATAAAAAGAAAAAAAAAAAAAAGGAAAAA